>CALNVZ010003432.1:2782487-2795989 GCA_940671915.1 Paracentrotus lividus | reverse complement strand
TGTTTTTAAAATGGCGTTTTAATCAATTTCCAATAATCGATATGAGTTCTAGTTAGTACCGTTGTCTTCTACATGCTTTCTAGATTACTCTGATACATAAACCACTGATTTTAGTGATCTCCAATAAAGGTCAACTTTAAATTTATTGTGAAGCATGCAAAGATGCATAGGAAATATAGTGGTGAATTCATGCAGGGTCTCACGGAACACCCCCTTATTTTTTTGGAACCATTAATTGACTGCATAGGTATGTTAAAATGGAAAAATTCGGGTCCTGCCCCCCCCCCCCTAATTTGAAACACTGGATCCACTGCTCTCTATCAATATCATATCTATCCAAACAACCTAGACCGAAGCAGACGCACTCATTCCTTTTTGCTATAACAAGGTATGGAATATTTCGTATACAGCATTTAAGCTTAAATTCATTTTGCTAACCAGTTTCTTTAAACATGTTAAAATGCAGACAGAGTTTTACAGTATAAGAGACAAATTGACAAAATGCTGGTATTTATATGCGTCGTGACTTTCAGTATCAAAAAGACTTCTTAGAGTAGATCTTTATGAAACTTCATTGATCTCCGTGTTTTTTTAAATTGCCAATGGTACCCAAGGAAATAACGTGTTTTCAATTTCATTGAAATTATTTGCCTGACTGCACGGTGGCATAACTGTCTTCACAATCTTTAAAAAAAAATTAAAAATCCAGTTGCTTTCTCCTCTTTTTATCGGAAACCTGAAAAGTATGGTGAATAAATAGATCTGATTTGATACTGCATACACAAACGTTGTTGAATATGGAGATATGGGCAAAGGCTCGTTCTAATGTCGACAAATTGTAAAGACCCAAAATGTATAATTTCGATGATTTATTTTGCCTTGTATTATGAAATGGTTGTTGTATAAAGAAAAAATATATTGCCCCTTGACGAGAGAGAGAGAGAGAGAGAGAGAGAAATGAATGTGGGGGAGAGGGAGGGCAATATTATCGTAGTGATGTAAATACCATATACAGTTTGACTTTGATGATATACTGTAAGTCTTTCCTGATTTTATATGGACTCTTTTCAATGGCATTATATCTGATCCGTTGCTATGGGTAACTGCACGTATCTCAAGTTGACCTCGGGATGAAAAATGATCAAAATAAAAGATGCTGGAATTGAAACCATAACAAGTCAGTAAAAAAAAAAAAATAAATAAAAAAAAAATAGCTGCTCTGATATTAGATACTGCTTTTTCACGAAATATATTTTTCAGTTATATTTTGATTGAGATGACAAAATAGCCAATTAGTATTTATCATCATACAAACACGACGTTTTCGGGGGATAGAAGGTTTGTTATATCCCCTTCGCTGACGGTATTGTTCGATTTATGGCTTTGTAAGTAGACACCCCCCCCCATTGTCCAAATACCGTGTTGTTTTGATTTATTTCATGTGTTTCTGTGTTATACTTTCGTCTTAAAAGCATATAAAGTATACATCTTTCAAATTTCATCCAAGTATTGAATCAATAATAAGGAGATAAAGAAGGAAAACTAAATCAATCACCCCATTGCAGTATCATACCTACAGTCAGCGAGGACTTTTTGAACAGAAGTTGTAAAATGGATGAGAGTGTAATTGTTTAGCAACTTTGTTCATGAATTTTGTTAATTGAAAGTAACATAAATGTACAAACATAAACAATAGCTCTCTAGCCCATTACGATTCGTATATTTCTGTAGGGAAGGTATTGCAAAATCCTCCTTCGTGTCGTACCTGCAACGTGCGTGTCTAAAAAGAAAAGTATACGGGTAATGCGGAATTTTTCTACAAAATCCGTAGTCGTACATTACAAGTACGCCGTGTTGTGACCAACGGATAAACTGTACTGTAATTATAAGGCTAATTAATGCCGTTTTAATAGGAAAGTTTAATGAGCTTGCAGCCTGAAAATGCAATATTTGAAACAACAAATAAATATTAAAAAAAAAAAAAATATTCATACATAAATAAAAGTAGTTAACGGGGAAATAATTGCTCCGATGGGACCGATAAATTCCTGTCGTCTTCGCCACATCCCTTTTTAATAAAAATCAAGGGGGATTTGGACTATCTGAACAAAGCAAAATGGAAAATCGTGAAAAGGCACGTTTTTTTTCTTCACTTTATCAAAGCATATTTTGCGATCCCTCAAACTATATACCAGGAAAGCTGATTATAATCATTGATATGAAATTATTCTAACCAGCTGAGTCTGGATGTTATGTAATAGTCACCATGGAAATGCTACGCACAATACAATGCTACAGTCACACAGACACTTACGTTGAGTTACGTCCGGTTGCGTCCAAAAATCATTTTCTTTTCTGCGGATCCCCACGGATACATTTCCGTCAAAGTCAGCAGTGGAAATAGTGATAATTTCGTTCATCCAATAAAACAAAGAAATACATAAGAGATGATAGAATAGAAGATGGAATAAGGATAAAACAACAAAAACGTAACTATACATAATTAGTGTCTGTGTGACTGTAGCATTATAGAGCTAAGTACACAAGATCAGTCCACCACTAATTTCACTCTTCACATTTCCCCCTTTTTATTTTGTTATTTTTTATTTCTATTATTTTTTCCCCTCACATTTCATGGACTTTGCCTCCTGCGCATATTAAAGAATTATTTCCCCCTGTTTTAAATTGAATGTCAGAACACTTCAGAGAAACCTATTTCCATACAACAATATTATTGACAGTAAAATAAAATATCCCCTGGCATGCTACTTCGAGGAATTTCGATGGATTTGAAGTACAATAAAAATGTAACATGAATTCAACTATGTATCTATTCCAATTTATTGTGGTCAGAAGAATCATGGATGTCTACATCTTGGTAAATTGGTTTCGGTTCGTACTATTCTAGAAATTACATCTTTTTAAAGCGACAACTGGTTATTTGTATCTCCTCTAAGCTCTTTGTTCAGTGGTTTGAATATAGTAATAGTAGTAATTTTAGATTTCTGAAAACTTGCCACTTTCATCATTTCCTTCTTGGTATGTTTCTCTTAGCAAACTTAAGACTATATCATTAATCATAGTAAACCCCATGTTCACACCAGACCTTCAGACCTTCTAAATGTGTATTCTTAAATTTTATGCAGAACATCAGAAAAAAGAATCCCCGAAGGCGAAAAATTCCGGAAGTTTCCGAAGAATTCCGAAAATTTAACGAGGAATGTCGAAATCGACATGTAATCTGGAAAAGGGAACACTGTGTGACGTGTAAGTGACCTGAGATATGAGAGGGTGATAATGTCATTGTGACATTGCTCGCGAATAAAGCGATAACTGTAATCCGACTCGCGGAATATGCCCATGTGATTATACCAAGTTTATAGAAATATGAAAATGAAAGTGTATTTCCAGTAGTACAATAAAATTGCACCCTCTTACCAAATTGGTTTTGAGATAACCAGAAATGATTTCTGTGGAAATGAAAAATAAAGTTGAATTGAAAACTTTAGAAAAATATAGCCTACTTGAATGAAGGATAGAAGCGGAAGGAATTGGTAGAAAACGTTATAGACAGATTGATATAAAAACTACACGAAAGTCATGTTGGCTGCCAAAATATAAAAAATTTAATAAAATGAAGTGGGGGGGGGGGGTGTCAACGGTCCATTTTGCTCATTCTTAGGCATTTTTGTTTTCTTCTTGGGATTTCGGGGATTTTTTTTTTTTTTTTTGCCCTCCCTCACTGGATGAACACCTGGCTACAGAAGGAAATTGAAATTAATAAGCATCAAAGTAAATGTAAACTGCACTAAATCTTGCCAAGACATGATTGTGTCATCGGCACAGTGTCGAAATTTCAAAAAATACTTTTTTTTCTGATAACTTAACATTTAAAGAATGATTCTTTCCCTATGACACTGCGACTACGAATGCCTAATAACGTACCATTTGACTACGTGGGAATACCGGTAAGCTGTATTTCTCACATTAGTAAGCAAAGAAGATAATAGTTTGTTTTTAAATTTTGAATAAAAATAGAAGTTGTTTTTAAGGAAAAGTCCGCAAAGGTGATAAAAACAAATAAAAATCCTAGTGTTGTATGGATTCTAACAATCGTATTTTTTTTCAAAGTTTGTTTTTGAACAAATCTGCTGAAAGCTCGAATTGTCGCCCTTTTGTAAACAAAATGTTCGACTTCCGTAATGTATAGAAAAAACAAACAAACAAACAAACTATTCTGTTCCGAATGCAAACTTTTTGTTATTATTTACCTCAAAATACAATTATAATGGAATGATCTTCTCATGTTCAAATCATTTAAACAAAGTATGTAGAAAGTCTCTTTTGAAAGCTCCAACCGTATAATAGGCCTACATTTCTTCTTTGTGTTTTGTGATTATGATTCAACTTGTTTTGTTTATTTACTTTTCTTTCTTTTTCAATAAAAGAAGTTTAGATCATAATCACAGACGGACCAAACACTGTTATTTAGTCAGTCTGTCAACACAAACTTGCATATGTTATTGACTTACATACAACGCACATGCAATGTGATGAAAACAGATCTCTCATAGTATAATATGTTCACGCTATTATTATTACCAATACGGGGTGTATTCAATTCACATGAACTTTGTACAATGGTGGCATACTCGACCCCCGGTTCGCGGCGTCAGACAAGTCAACAATGGTCTGAACGTGACGTCACAAACACCATATTTGGTAATCGTTTCTCACGACGAACCAATTACGTCATTTTCCAAAATTCTGATTGGCTAAGACAGATAAACTTCTATCGTATAGGACAAATAGTATTGCAGTTTGGTTAAAACTAGTGCATGACGTACCTGTTTAGTTTGGGAAGTTGCGAAAAGAAATAAAATAGGTATTTTTGTAATTGTAACAAATTAATTATTTTCATGCACCCGAAAATCTTGAAAAATAGGCAATAAATCACCAAAGTTCAATGCCTTGGATGCAATCTACATGCATTGTTCGATTTCTTTGATAGTTCTGAATTTATAGACATTATTTTCTGTCAAGGTCGTAAAGACCAATTTAAATTACTAACATACCGCAATGATATTTGACGGTACCGACTTCGTTCTCTATTGTATTTTGATATCAAATTAAAGAAGTTTAGAATTTTTTGTTTTTTGTTTGTGTGCCTGGTTGTTTAATCAATTTTAATGGTTTCATGTTGCTTCTTTAGTAAAAATAAATAGGGGAGTCGAGACCGGGTATGGACGTTACAAAATTCACATTTTGGGCCAGATAATTCTAATGAAAGTACTCACACACTCCATTTTGGGTCTGTAGTTAGCCTATTATGTTGGCTAAAACCTGAGGCACATAAAACTTGAAAACATGTAAACACTAATTAACTACAGCTTAATTAATGAAGACATATTTTTGTAACAACCTACCCCGTATACGGGGTAGGTTGTTACACCATACGGGGTAAATTGTTACAATATGTAAACATACGGGGTAATTTGTTAAAATGTGTAAATCTCTTATACCATACTTTTGTTTCAACTTTCCAGTTTCTTGGTATCGTAAACAGTAGATCAAGTAGAGCTCTAGCATAGACTAAAGTAATAATAGAAATATCAAAATATTAACCCCTGAAAATTGAAACAAAATGACTTTACATGTGTAATGTAATTGGGGTAGGTTGTTACATCCACATGAGGTAGGTTGTTGTAACAACCATACCTATGGGTGATTTTACAAATAAAATAAACTGTAGCAAAGCCATTAGGCAGAACTACAGGGCATGGCTCAGGGGTATATTAGTGACATACATGTACTATATTCACAATACCAGACTATCATCATGTGCCTTCAGTTGTAAGATCTATTACAAATTTTAATTTTTGTCCAAAATTTATTTGGAACTGTAAAAAATGGTTTTTGTTGATTTACTTTTTAATAAAACAACGGAGAAACCATCCGACCGGCAATTCATCACAGCTATGTGTAGACTGTATATAGATGCCAGTTAGCACGAACTCTCTTGTTCCAACTTAGCACACTGAGAACTGCAACAACTGACCCGTGTAACTTCCATATACCCGGTCTCCCCTACATGAATAAAAAAAATAGAGAAGATAGATTTTATACGGGGAAACGGGGGGGGGGGGGGGGGGGGTGTATATGCGGCAACTCCCTCCCCAAGTATTATAATTTGTCAAAAGTCGGCTTCGTTTTAGGACATCTTCCTTCTTAATTGTCGTGAAAACGAAGATTTCCAGTCAAACTTAGATATGATTTCAATTCACAACTAATCATTTTGTGATCATGATGTTTGTCAATATATGTTGAATTCGATTCAATTAGTTTGATAAATCCGTAATGACAAGAAGAAAATAACACAGAGAATAACAGGAAGACATGCATTTTCATGTAGTGCTGCCTTCGACTGAACTCAAATTTACTAAAATATGAAGAGAAAATACAAAGAGAAAATGAGAAAAGGAGAGAGAGAGAGAGAGAGAGAGAGATTTACTTTTTCTTCTTTTTTTTTAAGGAGGGTTGCTAATGTTTTTCTTTCTTTCCATTTTCACATGTTTTATGAACGGGGATCTAAAATTCATGAATCGGAGGGAGAGGGGTAGGGAGGGGGCTAACAACTACAATAAATAGTGAATATTCTATATCATACAACAGTATACTCGACTGTTATGAAGTTCAAATACTAAATTATCCATTTTTTTCACCGAGGCCGAGAGTGACGTACATATAATCTAGTATATGGTATCATAGATCGTCCACTATTTATATAATATATATTTTAGATGTCTTTGATAAAGTTTTTTTTGGTTTTTTTTTGGTTATTTTTTTTTTTGCAACCATATAAAAATAATTATCCAGCAAATAACAAGAGATAATGCGTCTTCAAGGGTTTACTAAAAAAGAAACCCTAAGTATATTTTTATATTATTAATCTTTTTGATAATAGCAAGAGGAAATTAATGTGTTTTCAAGGAATAATATTATCAAAAAAGAAAAGCCATATTTTTAATTGAAGTTCAATAGAATGCAATATGACTTGTGTCTGTTTTTTGTCACCGTATACTGTATACAGTGAACGTAACAGCACAGAAAATAATGATAGGAAAAAGAAAATATTATTGGTTGTCTTTTCAACGCATTTCGAAATATTGAAACGTAATAATCCATTGAGATATTGATGTAATAAAAACAAAGTATTATTTCCGATGCAAAACGAAAATGGTTACATTAGCAAAAATGATTATGTTCGAGAGTCTCGAGTTAACGAACCATGAATATCATTTTCAAGTACGTACATGTATATATGTCGTCAAATACTGACATTAACACTCATGAAAAACTGTCTATACAGTGCTTCCAATAAAAAAGTATACCCAACTTTGAAAGCCTCATATTAAAAGGTATATAACTTTTGTGACCTTTATTATTTTTCATTTAATGTTAACTCATATTTTGTTCAATGATACCACAATTATACCTGTGCTGTCATAAACTACTGACCGCTTGCCGGGCTTTAGAAAAAAAAATCTGGCTCAACATTGCTTAGGACTAATTTTGGGCAGAAGTAAATTTATTGCCCAAGTAATCTTCTGCCCCAAGCTTCCAGGGCCCCAATCAATGAATTAATGATCAGGGGGGCATTTCATCAAAGGACTTGTCGGACATTTTTTTCCGACAAATTTTGCTCTCAGCCAATCAGATGCAAGCATTTCAGTAGCTTATAACAGTTTGTTAGATAAAACATCCGACAAATCCTTTGATGAAACGCCCTCCAGGTGCTCAGTCATCCACGACATATTTTGCCTTTCTCCCATGAACCAAAATCCTTTCTCCTAACCTCGCAAAGTAAATTTTGAAATTGTTCAAAACTTCTTTGAGCACTGCGGAAAGTTCATTTTCGCAAAGATTTGCAAGGGTTCAAAAAAGATAGGCCTGTGCTAACGTCCGCTAACGTTTGTAAAAGCGGGTTATGAAGGGCTCGCTTATAACGTTCTTTATCTTTTGTCAATGCTTCTACTGTCCAAACGATCATTTTGCATCATTACACAAAAATCCGTCCATGAAATAAATAAATAAACTGAACCACAGCTTACACAACAATAGCGATAATTAAAAAAATCAAATCAAAAAATCAAAAGAAGAAGAAGAAAAAGAAATAATACCATGAGTGATGACACGCAAATGAATCACAATCATTAACATAATCATTATGCACGGGTTGTATACGCATTATTGTGCAACACACATTGTTGCCTAATAACAATATTCCCCTCATGTATTGCCTCATTAATGCCCCTTCATGCGTCCATAATTATTTCTAGTTTATTTCAACATAAAATTCGATATCAGGATCACTGATCATGCTGATTTGAAAATAATAATAATAATAGTGATACCCATTATTTATATCGCGCCTTTCCCATGAATAATTCATCTGTATTTACTTTGTATTAAACCCGAGTTTTCCTATTAATTACTATAAAAAAAAAAAAAAAAAAAAAAAAAAAAAAAAAAACTGATTATGTCCAGGGGGGGGGGGGATTTCATGAAAGGACTTGTCGGACATTTTATCCGACAAATTTGCTCTCAGCCAATCAGATGCAAGCATTTTAGTAGCTTATAACAGTTTGTCGGATAAAAAGTCCGACAAGTCCTTTGATGAAATGCCCCAGATAAATGTATTGTTCATGTCAGAGTACTAGTATATTATTGCTCCTCGTTTATATTGATTTTTTCTTTTTTATTATCGTGCATTTCTAATCATGTTAATGATTTTAAACATTCTCGGCCAGTGGTTTGCGCACAGAATTATGCACAATGTAAAATCCGTTTATTATAGTTGAGTTTAAAATCTGCAATTAGAGTGCTTCGAGTGCATAAAATTTCCGTATTAATATTATCATCATTTTTTTAATTTTTTTTTGTGGGGGGGGGGGGGAGGTCTCACTTGGTATGCTCATTGTGTTTATTGAAACGTTTATTTTTGTACTCTGTCATTTATTTATCTATGGAAATGCATATGTTAGAAAGTTTAATAAAGAAACAAATAATCAGGTTCTTACTTATATTCAGATTCAAGTCTTGGATATATTTTAAACTAGAAATGCTTTGAACTAGTAATAAAGTCAAAGTCAACATTATGCCAACAAAAACTGTTATCATATTTGGCAGAAACTTGATCTTCAAATTGACAGCGTGAACAAGATAATAAGAAGACCATTCTAAGCTATTCTAAGCCGATGATGTCATCCTTCGGATGTTGCATCGCCATTTCAAGTGAAATCTTCTAATATCTTTGTTTCGTACTTCGTAATATCAGCGTCATCGGAGCTATTGGTCAGCATGGTCAGCGGAAGATGAGCCCCCATCGCCACTTGACCCAATCCGATTTGAAGAATTCTGACCATCTATTGCGGACGGAAATGTATTATAATATAATATAGTCATGCATCAATGAATTTGAAATGTTTGCGCTCAAAAGTAATGTATAATGTAAAATCCGTTCAAATTATTTAGTCTCACATCTGCAATCAAAGTCTTTTTGTAAACTTTGCAATATTTTTTGCGACTGTATGCTGATTGTGTTAATTCAGGCGTTTGTTTTGCACTGTGTTCAACTATGTTCATCTTTGGTAGAAACTTATCTTCAAATTAAAAGCGTGAACAAGATATAAGACTATTCAGAGCAGATGATGTCATCTTTCGGATGTTGAAACTTCATTTCATGTTCATGTCTTTTGATATCATTGTTTTATCTAAGCTTCCTCTTAAAATACTATCAGCGTCATCATGGTCATCGAAGCTTTTGGTCAGCATGGTCAACGGAAGATGAGCCCCCAATGCCACTTGGGTGACCCAATCCGCTAGGAAGAATTCTGACCATATTGCGGGCGGAACGGCGGGGAATCCACCGAACCGGAAATATAGCCGCCCTTTCCCTCGTAGTCTTGTTTTCAAACCCGTCGAAATCATGGGGGGGGGGTGGTGGTAGGACTGGGGAGTGCGGGGCAGGGTGTTCTATGAAGATTCGCGTCGAACGTCTATTAATTTGATATGAAGGAATAACGAGACATTCTCACGGAATGTAAAACATTGTTTGGTATATAATATGATCGCCTTCTCATATTTTTCTATCACATCATCACAATATATTTAATATAGGCCTATATAAATCTATAGGGTGGAATCATTATCATTATGGGATGTATTTATTTTTCTATTGTATGAAAATATACATTTAATCGCTTACAGCTTTATGAAAATAAGACATTACAATTATAAATAAAGCAATTGTCATTAACGTCTATAGATGTGTCTTGGAAATATATAAAATTGTGAATCTTCGATCTTATTATACAAGTTTTTGATGCAGCCAATATTAATATAGAAAACCTGCTTAGTATATAAAGACTTGTTTTGAATGATATTATAAATCACTCTATTATTTCTCTAGCGCTACGAGGGGGTAAGAGTGCTTCCATAGACTCACACGCTTAAGCGAGTCCATTTTACAAATGAAAAAAGGCTTTTCCAGGCCGCGGGCCAACCGTTGTCGACCATGGGGATCGACGAAGGCCGGGTCCCCATCGATGATGGCGGGGTTCGTTTTCTCCTACGAGCTCGCGTGTGACACTAGGGCGACGATTCCCTGGACGAGAAATCCCCATTGGTTCACGTACAAAGTCCGACAGCGCAAAACTAGCAGACGGTATGTGCGTCCGTAATGATTGTCCGTAAAAAGCATCGGGCCTTCTCATCCACATGCTTTTTCGCCCAGCATATCATCGCAACCGTTGAGCTCTGTGTGCATGGTATATGCCCATGTAGTCAATGCGCAAGTCAGGATGATGCGGTCGATTGTCTGTTAGATCGAGGTGCTACGGGACCCCACACTTGGAGGTGAAGTTACGTCTGAGAGAGTGGTCTCCTGTCAAGGCTTGACATACATGCCATTACCCATCAGAGCCAAGGGTGTGTACAAGCCGTTGACACGCCATGCATTAAAAAACAATTGAGTATGGATGGTAGTCCTAATCCAATTAGCGAGATAAGATACCAACTTAATCCGCTGTACTGGGAAGTACTGAGAAGGACATAAAATCGAAATAGCATCATATTCACGAGTTGAAACTTATGTCAATGGAATCTACGCCAAAAAGTACGAATAGTCACTTTATGGGGAATAATTCAAGCCCTATAAATGTTGATAAAGGGATAAATTTCGACGTTAAAAAAAACAAAATCACAAGAATTGGGAAATATACGCATTGGTGTGACCAGAGCTTGGCAATCCTCCAGACCTTTATTTGCTCAAGAGATAACAAATCGCTGGGAGTAGGGTAGGTGGGGATTAACTTCTCCGGCGAGTTGGTAGCTGGGGATTATATATTAAAGTATTATAATGTCTTTATGAGGTATCTTTTTATTTTAGAGCTAATTTTTTAAGGAGTGTCTATTTCGAATTTAAAAGATCGAATTCGAATTCAGAACGAAATTTAGTTAAAAAAGACCTGCGTTCGATCTCGAAAGGAGCATTATAACTCATATTATAATTTATTGAGTAAATGTGCATTTCTCAAACCCTCGCACTTTCCGCTTTATTTTATCCTCTCATTTTGTCTTTCACTGTAGATTTTTGTAACTTTTTTTTCCGGAAGGGAGAAAATAGATAGATAGATTTTTATTAAACCTATCGACCCCGATCGGGAGTAAGAGACTCTCAACAAGAACATATTTACAATAATGAATTTATGCATGAGAAAATGAACATAATAATGATATGCATATACCAATGAACATAATATCAATGATGAATACAAATGTTTGCATTGTGAAAGTACAAGAATATAACAAGAACACCAATAACAAACTATAAACTAATGTATTGTTGGTGTTAGCCTATTACAATGTAAAACGCACTGGTTGAGAGAGAGAGAGAGAGGGAGCAGGGCGCTTTATTTACTGAATAAGAAATGGGGAAGTGGATAGATATTTCAAGAGAGAATCAAAATAGCGAAAATATGTGCTGGGAGATATATTAGAGAGAGAGGGAAAGGAATAAAGCTAATTTGGAAATGGGGGATGGAAAGTGAGAACTAAATACACATGTAAATATAAATAGGGAAGATATAATAGGTAGAAAAATAGCGAAAATTGTGCTGGAGATAATTTTAGAGAGAGGGGAAAGGAATAAAGCTAATTTGGAAATGGGGGATGGAAAGTGAGAACTAATACACATGTAAATAATAAATAGGGAAGATATAATAGGTAGAAATATTGTGAGGAAATAATAGAAAAAAGATCCATTGTAATAGTTATAAGAGGAGAGGGGACGGGAGAGCAGAAAGATCTAATACAGCAAATAGAAACAGACAGAACATGATGGTAAAATGGAGACTTGAGGTAAAATGGAATGCCTTGGAGAAGTGACTAATATAAATGTATATATTTATAGTTGATTATTGATTTGTATATTATATATTTTTTTTCATTTATTTCTATTTTTCGGGGGGGGGGGGGTTATGGACAATGGAGACAAAGATTCGAGGGAGCGAGAAGGAAGACATCTACGACGGGTCATCACTGCCAAGGATGTATGTAATTCTTCTGGATATGGGAGTTGCTGGGAAAGGAGGGTGAGGGGCGGTTCTGTGGCTTGCCCCCAAACATGCCAAAGTTTAAAGTTGAAGGTTACTGAGAAGGATTGGCTAATGCATAGTAATAACGGGGGTGGGCAGTGCGGATACACGGGCGCCCCCCCCCCCCAACGCAAAAATATAAAACAAAAGTGAAAAAAAAATCGACAGAAAAAAAATATTTAAGCAAAATTCCGACCAATCCTACTATAGGGCGGATATTATGCTAATTTTCTTAATGGGTGAGGCCAAAATGTTTACAATAACCACAAACCCCCCCTCTCATGAAATCTTCGATCCGCACTGATTGAGGGATGAGAGGGAAATGAACGAAGAAATCTTATGGCGGGCCATCACTTCCATGGATGAAAACTATGGCCGCTGTCGTGGCCATAAATTCGCATTCCTCATATGCTTGATCCACAGGAGAATTGATCGAATACGAGTGTCGGGCCCCAATGGCTAGCCCCGTGGATTGCTGCACGGGCTTGCTGCTAGTCTATATATTAAAGCCGAAGCGAAGGCAATCAAAGCGAGAGCTGCCACTGCCCGAAACGGGTAGTACCGTTCTCGCGTGTTCTGCGGGTGATGCGCAGCGAGACCCACACACAGCTTCATCGTAGCTGTACTGCATGAACGCGTGAAAGTAACGCTTTCATTCCCTCTACGTCTTTGGTATCGAGGTTCGGTGCGATGTTTGTCGCCGTCGTTGTTTTTTTAGTTTCAACCACTTTTGCTCAACAAATCACTTAACAAAAAAGCAGTGCAACGTCAATTCAGAAGTAATGAAATACGACCGTTTGGATGTAATCTTGCTTTGCGATGAGATAAGACCGGAATTTCTTGCCG
>CALNVZ010003432.1:2744377-2774190 GCA_940671915.1 Paracentrotus lividus | reverse complement strand
GGAATAAACAATCTATGGTGGACGGTTGTCAAGGTATCGAAACATTTTTCCATGTAATATAATAACACGATATTCCTCTTTTATTTATATGTTTTAAACAACAACAGCAATTAAAAATTGGAAATGGGTCGGTTGAAGGCGTTTTTTTTAATGTCGGAATGAAATTTTTAAAAAAGGCGTCATAAAAATAAAACCCCCAACGAGTGTGAGAGAGAAAGGGGCGTCATATAAAAATAATAATAATAAAATCCACGTTATAGAGGAGGTGGGTAGGATGCGCAGAGAGATAATATAAACTAAAACAGTAAGGTAGCCGGAAAATTAAAAGAGAAACCAAATTATTAAAATTATGATATTTCAAAATAAATATAATTTAAAAAGAAACCAAAATTTTAAAATTATGATATTTCAAAATAGATATAATTTTCATAATAATGATCGAAAATCAAATAATATTTCAAAATGAATATAATATTCGTTATATGAGGGGAAAAAAATGATGGAAAATTGTTCTACCAATGGCCCCAAAAGAACATGAACCTCACAGAATTGTTTACCACGAACAGTTCAGTTAGGGCTCCAAGTACTCCATCGACCCATTCAGATGTCATGAAGTTGGATTTAAAAAAAAAAAAAAAAAAAAAAAAAAAAAAAAAAAAAAAAAAAAAAAAAAAAAAAAAAACCAACATGTTATAGAGGAGGTGGAGAGGAGGAATGGAGAGAGAGAGCGAGAGAAATAAATTAAAATATTAAGGGAGTATAGGACAGCCGGGAAATAGAAAGACTAAACCAAACCACTCAAATTATGATATTTCAAATTGAATATATATTACGTTAAATGGGAAAAGCAAATAAACTAAGGGGAAAATTGTTCTGCCAATGGACTAGAACAAGCGAGTAAAAATGTAATTTGAAGCAATTAAATAGCTTACATGTCACTTACACAATTTAATTCATGCAGATATTATGCACCGTTATACCTCTCAGTCTAACTGGATTCGTTTTTTTTGGGGGGGGGGAGGGGGGTGTTTTTGATATTTGGGTTGATGGGCATGCTTGAAGGATAATGCTTTGATAAAGCATTCAATATCTAATTATACGTTTATGAAAATGAATGTCTTCAATTAAACTGATATAAGATAACAAAACTATATAGGGGCAAATACGGAAAGGAAAAGAAAAACAGAAGTAGAACTATGAGTAACATGAGGGGGCGCCAAATTACCTTAGCAGGGCGCTAAACTGACCTGAAGGGGACACCAAATCGATCAAAAAGCAGATATAAAATAATAAATAGAAATAGAAAAAAAAATAATTAAACACCCCCTATGACAGAAATGTGACCTTCTTTTTTGGAGGCTGAAGGCTGATTATTATATTTTTTTAAAAAGCAAATTAAGGGAAATTATAGAGGAAAGATAGAGGGAGAAAGGGAAAGGTAATAACATCTATGGTGGACTGTTGGCATGGTGTCGAAATATTTTTATTTGTAATTATGATAACATAACATTCCTTCTTTATTTATATATTTTCAAAACAAAAAAAAAACCCAAAAATGGGGCGTGGGTGGGGTGAAAATCGTGTTTTTGTTTTTGTTTGTTGATTTTTTTAAATTTTTTTTTAAACTTCAGAATCAAATTTATATAATGTAACAAACCATATAAAATAGAATTATGTGCCTCCCCCCTGTGCTGCTACGGGCACTGCTGCTAGTGTATTATTAAGGACCCATGGAAGAACAGTGGTATTTTGTCAATACCACTTAAATGGGCTATCCGCCGTATTCTTATTATAAAATGTACTATGTATAATGTAAATGCATTATTTTACAGAAATAAAAACAAACAAACAAACAGTTGCTTTCATAATTTACAAAATTTTGTTTCATTTCAATAAGCGGGTTTTATTAATTATGTTAATATGTGAATGTTTCTTTCCAGAGGACAGCAAAGGGGTTTTGAGGAGAAATGAACTATAATAATAAAACTGAGGTTATTTCTATATAACAAAAAAAAAAAAACACTCAGATTAATTCCTTTAAATCTTATTCAATAAGTTACAATTTACCTCTATTGAATTTCTATAAAGATTTCTACGCCAGGCGGCGGAATTCCGCTATTTTTTTTTTAATCGCTGCACTTATCTTGACTGCACTTCCTTGCATGATTTCGTATTCCGTTTTTCTTTCCAAATTTATTTTATTCCATGCCTGTTTAGATATGGTGAGAGGGGGGGGGGGGGTTGACAAAATAATGATGCCGAACATGATTTCAAGACATTATGCTTGGCGATCATTGCTCAACTATAGGGATTTGAACCTATAACCCCCTATAACCATAACCCTAAAATAAAAACCCTCTGCAAGCCTAGCCATAATTGACTGTTCGGCCGGGAACAAGCATTCAAAGACGCCAGGATTATTTGACAACCCCCCCCCCCCGTTTTTTTCTCTCTGAATTTTTCTTACTTTTTAATATTTTGTGTTTTTGGTTTTGTTTCTATATGCAGGGGATCCCCTTCTATATAACCACTTACAGTTCGCAAGTGCCCCCACGTCTAAATATATATACCCAACGGTTTAATACAGAAGACAAAAACACTCGAGTCTGTTTGCGTTCATGAAGACTACGAACGGAAGGATGCGACACTTCCTTCCTCAGCTTTACGCGAGGGAATCAAATACCCGCTCCTTTTATCTGATCCATAATATATTGTTCCACTGAGGTATGAAAAACAAAACTGCTAAAGCGTATAAAGCTAGCTTGATAAGTAATTGTTTTTACAAAACAGCTTTGTCAGCTTCGCGCTCGCATTGCTTTTTTTAAAAATCGTTACTAAAAGCCATTAAGATTCTTAAAAGCATCAATCTAAAGGCAAATTTTCTGCGCACCCCCTATTTATCCTATGCTTTCTCTTTATGTCTCTGTTCTCAAGTGCCCCCCATTTTAGAAAACTGCCCCTTTTCCATCGTGACCCCCCCCCCCCACTTTCAGATTCGTTCCGCCGCCTCTGGTAGTAGTAGTAGTTGATGTTCACAAACGAATCTGATTGCAGATTTTTAATGGCGATCACATTTGGGACAAAATTGATTGAATGAAAGGTCAATTGAACGATAGTTTGAAAATACTAGTGGTAGCATCCCGGAACTACATCGAAGGGTTGTTGCCGAGGGATTTCTGGGGTGTTTAAGCCTTCATGTCTAAAATACATATTTCAATAATTATTGTCGTCACATCTTCATATGGCTTCCATGTTTGTATTTCATCCCCTGGGTGGAAACCTCATATCACGTAAAAATATCTTTAAGGGATTAATTAGTTTTAAGAGAGATGGCGCTTTAGACGTCTAATTTATTTTCCCGTTGGAATGAAATTTAGTACATATAACTATCTTAGACTACTAATTTTGTATATATTCACCGAAAATTTAAACTAGAAATGGCTCAAATAAATATTAAATATACTATTTAAGAAAACCTTACCTTAATTGACATGGGTACACGTTTATTTTACTTCAACTGCCAGCGCACACGTAAATCAATTAGAAAATTCCGTTTGCCATTAAAGGGATGCAGTAACATCGAATGATATTCAAGTCACATTGTACATTTATTCGATTTAGCTTATTTTGCCAACATAATTATAAACACTTAGGTCAGTCTGGTATCTCTTCAAAATTGCAAGC
The DNA here is from genome assembly GCA_940671915.1 of Paracentrotus lividus. Lineage (NCBI taxonomy): Eukaryota > Metazoa > Echinodermata > Echinoidea > Camarodonta > Echinidae > Paracentrotus > Paracentrotus lividus. The sequence goes on along the minus strand of CALNVZ010003432.1, from coordinate 2,770,506 downwards.
TAATTGCTTGCTTTACCTTCGAGATATCAATGATTTCATACTCAAAATTTGTAAACCAACACCGGATAATTTATAAAACCATGTGCTTTTCCGCACACCCATTTCCTGTTGTAAAGTCCCCCGTCTCTAGCGGCCTGGTGAGCTATCAGCAGAGGGTACTGGTGTTCAGCTGTACGCTTGGCATTGTTTGTTACACTGTTTTAAGATAGTAAATGACTTCCATTTGATCTGAAACTTTCAGTAGTTTGTTTTTACTGTTGGAACAATATAATTTTATTAATCTTGATATAATTGCTCTTGTTTTTGAAAGCTACTAAATCCCTTTAAACACAATTTAAACGGTGTGTGTAATAACGCAGCGATTGTCGGACGCAGGAGCGCTGAGCATTTCGCTGAGTTTAATGCTGCAGTCACACAGACACTTACGTTGAGTTACGTCCGGTTGCGTCCAAAAAATATTTTCTTTTCTGCGGATCCCCACGGATGCCTCCCAGTCATTGTCAGCAGTGGAAATAGTGATAATTTCATTCATCCAATAAAAAAAAGAAATACATATGAAGTGATAAAATAGTAGATGAAATAAGGATAAAACAACAAAAACGTAACTAAACGTAAGTGTCTGTGTGACAGTAACATTACCGGTGTCCCAACAGGCAGCATACGCCTGTCATGCTCGGACCAAAAGTCTAATTTTCGCCAGAATTCATGCAAGGAATGTCATACAATTCTCACACACATATTTTTATGCATGCATAGTATAAATGAGAATACTTGCAGCGATATTCAGAAGAATTTCTTTGCCATTCCAATATTAATGTAGCTCTTTAAGATTATGGTGGTTTAGGTAAATACGCGACCCTTGAAATTTTATTCTTATTCACCTTCTTTCATCTATCATTTTGATTCTCGTACTAACACGTGATCCTTTATCCGCACACGTGTTCATAATCCACATCACACACGTGATTAGGATCTAGACAATCTGCTCAATCTTCCCATATTTCAATTCAATTTACCTCGTAATTTACCATCTAATCTTCCCATCTATAAATCTGCATAACTCCTGCCATCAAATATACAATCTACTATAATATATAATAGAATTCAGAAAGCCTTTTGCAACACAAGTGCTGTTTACGATTTTGTTACTTGAAGGTAAAATCCACAGCGGCAATTATCATCAGAAAATAGGCCCAAGTTTTTAATAAGTAGATAAACATTGTCCAAAGACCGACCTTAAAATTAAATAATTACAAAAAAAAACATAATCTTTCCTAAATATCTCCTCTGTTTCAAAGCTTTTAAAAATATACATTTAACATTAAAGGTCATGTATAGTGTTGGGAGAATAGATTTTTTGTTTTGCTTCCAGAGCAGAATAATATGAATGAATACCTCAATTAACCTCTGTGTACAAAATGATTTGTTATAAAATCCACTCTAACACCTGAATTTAGCAACAAAACTGTGTAAATATATCAATTGACAGTCCCAAAATCGATAGGATCTCACAGGCACAATGCCAGCATACAGCGGTTTGTGTGCATTAAAGCATGTGCTATTCCCATACACAGACTGTACACACAGAATTCACTCACGCTATACCAATCACCTGCTGGTTGGCATGCCCAGAGTTCTGGGGTGAGAATGAAGGAAGTATGGCCTTACTTTGATGAACATCTCCCCGTGCTCATGCAAATTATTACATATCATGGAAAGACATGCATGGAACATGATTATATCCTTTGCCCGTATACTGTTATGTCTTTAGAACACTATGAGGACAAGTTGAGCAGGTTTTTCAAAAAATCAGTGTTTTCTACTACAACTATACTTGGGCTTTAAGATATAGTGGTGAAATATTTGAACGTATACTGTACAAGACCCCTCCCTGTAGCTTGAAAGGAAGGTCTATATAGTAACATTTGATTCTAGGGAGGTAAATTGTAATTTCCAATGATAATAATATAACTCCATTTGCACATTAGCTCAAATAAACTCCAGAGCCCGTACAACTGAGAAGCTTATTTCAGGGAATTTCACACCAATTATCATTCATAATAATACAATGATCTTCCTTTTCATATATAGAGAGCCTTAATTTATCATCACTTTTTTTTTGTAAACCCTGGTTTCGTTTTTCATTTACTAATGAAAGATCGGATGAGAAAGAGACACAGAAGAGAGAGAAATAGAGAGAGAAAGAGACAGAGTGAGTGAGAGAGAGAGAGAGAGAGAGAGAGAGAAGGGGAGAGAGAGCAAATGCGGGGATTTTTTTTTTTTTTTAAATATATAAAACATGCAAACTGAACACTTCCAGCGAAAGGAAAAGTCGAGTAAAATCTATATGCAAAAGGTGATTTCTCCATGTGAATTATTAAAGGACTCATCCGGGCTGGAGTTTGCATTAGTAGAAAAATAAAGTAAAATCGAAAAAGCACAACACTGAAAATTTCATCAAAATCGGATAAGAAATAGCAAAGTTATGAATTTTCTTAGGTTTTGAATATTTTAGGAAACAGTTCTTCAAATTGGCAAACTGATGATGTCTCAGTCCCCCTACTTTCTTTGTATTTTATTGTATGAAATACCAATTATCAAGATTTTCTGCCCCAAGGACATAAAAACAGGGATTAATCCTTGTGGAATGTTCAAGGTCACAAGTGCTTTTACTTATTTCAGTATGAGGGACAGATTTTCTGTATACGCTATATATGAAAAAATGAGATTAATAGGATTTCATATATTAATGAAATACACAAGAAGTAGGGGGACTGTGACATCATCAGTTTGCTCATTTGAATATTCAAATATTCAAATGAGACAATGAGACAATTGCCAAGAACTGTTTTACCCAAAAAAGTCAATACCTAAAAAATGCATAACTTTGTTATTTTTCATCCGATTTTGATGAAATTTTCGGTGTTGTGCTTGATGAATTTTACTTAATTTTACAAAACTTTTTCATTTCAGCCCGGACTCCTCCTTTAAGAACTGTGTCACTGAAAATAGACAAATATCTTGTCCTACATCGGTTGAATAGAGCGCGTAGGAGGAAGAAAGAAATAAATTCAAAAGACCTTTTAACATTGAGAGTACATCTCATGGAAACATTTTACTAGGTTTTATTCCTTTATGCATGAGAAAATTGAAGCGGAGGTGTGTTCTACATCAAATCAATCCTTATTCGTTACATCGATAAAAGAAATATATCATTCAAAGAATATCTGCAAAGAGTCAAATACTCTTTTTGATTTTCTCTTATGTAAAACATGCCATGCTTTTAAAGGGATATGGAAGGGGGGGGGGGGTAAGTGCAGGAAATTTGACTAATCTGAGATGGAAACGTGAGTGAAATTTTGCTTTTAAATGTACGACACATCCTTCCTGTGGCTCAAATAACCCCAGATTTATTTTTTCATTTTGTTCTCATTAGTAGCAAATAATCAGTCTCTACGCAATCGGAAACGATTCTACATGATTATTTTGAGGACCTTTATTTTTGTTTCATAAAACAGAACATCATTACTATTTGACTGGTGACGTGTTCAGGTATAACAGTTATGTGTGTTTCAAAATGCCGAAAATGTATATTGGTAGCAGCTCTTATTTTATTTTTATGTTTTGTATTTATTCTTGCTTGTTCGATTTAATTTTTGTTGACGTGATTGTGACCCTAATTGAGAAAGGTTATTTATCTATATATTTATCTATATCTTTTAAAATTACATAAACTATATTTATATTGACAAATAATTTTATTCATTTGTCTCCAACGGTAACCATGTTGGTATAAGCACACGCAACTGCTGTGTGATAAATTTGAAACCAGACAGCTATGAAAAAAAATCATAGGCTGCCCGGGCGGGATATATTTATATTACTCAATATAGAAATAATTGGTGCACCTTAAACCATGTTAACAGAAATATGGCACTATAAAAGGGACCAGATATTATATTTCCTCGGACGAAAATTATTGCTCTAGCCTTTATTTCTTCAAAGAAGAAAGGTGAGATTTAGGGTTTAGGCCTATACCATGGACCTAAGTTATAGGTCCATGGGCCTACTGATATTAGCACATCGTAGAATAGGCCGATGTTGTAATATATTCACAGATCTTTAAAGTTTGTAGCCGAGTCATACCGACCCCACACCCACACCAAACCGAACAAAATATTACTTTACCACGAATAGCATGTTAGTGGTCGGTTTGGAGTCGGTTTCACTGGTGTCACAGGGCTTTTGCAGGCAAGTAATGATTTATTCAAATTATGTTATTGAAGAATGAACAAAATCAATTGGAATCCTGTTTGCATACATTGGCCTTTGCTATATATGTTGGACAAAAAATGCTTGTCCGACATAGCAACACAAGTGAGTACTGAGAGAAACAGAGCTAGAGAGCGATAGAGAGAGGAAGGAAAGAAAGAGAGAGAGAGAGTGAGTGAGGGAGAAAGAGAATAGGTGAATGGGTTAAACATTATTATGAGATGACTGGGATCTATACGAGAGAGAAGAAAATTGTTTTCCCGCCAAAACCAAGTAAGCGGATTTTCCCCCGGGAAATGAAAATGTCCGTCAACGCATTTACAAGGAATGAATTATGAAGTTACTAGTTCTTCCTTATTTTGCTGCCGGTAATTTGGAACTTCTCTTGACTAATATGTAATCATGAAGTTGGAATAACAACATCGCAAGGATGAGAAGATATAAGAGATGATGAAAGGATGTATTCAGTCAAGACCATTTAGAAAATAAATGCAGCGAATCTAGCAGGAAGAAAAACATTGGATTTCTGTCGCCTTGCATGATTCAAATCCCTTATGCAGGCCGTATTTCCTTCATTTCTCTTGATCTCCCCCCCCCCCTCTTTTCATTCACTTTATTTTCAATTATTTATTCCTCAATCAATTAATTTTGTACGTACCTCTGTATTGTTTCCATAGATATCTGTCTCTATCAATTCTGACTTTGTTGGCCATCATCCAGTTTTATTTTCTGTGAGCTTGATGTAGAAATTATCTGTCATCCGCTTTTTTTTTTTTTTTTTTTTTTTTTTTTTTTTTCGGGTTCTTTTTACGCTTTTGCCCCCATTAGTTATTATTGTATTGTTTTTCAAGTGCCATTTTAATTTATTTTCGTATATGTGCAGTCGAAAATGCGTATTATGTTGAATTGCCTTTGCACAAGAATAATCTTTAAGTATGAAGGTTGGTTCTTGAACATAAGATTGACGTCTGTTTTTTGCTATTTAACTTTTTTTTTATACTATAGCATTCCCAGTGCAAGCATGCATCTAAATTGTTACTTGTGTAGACAAAATTTCTTCTATAATAACAAACAATAAAATGATTCACAATTATTTATTAAGCTTCTTCAGTCACTTTCCGTACTGTAAGTGCCATTATATCCATGTATTTCATAGTAGACAGTACTCAAAGATAATTGCCTAGTTTTCATTTAATTCTCCCCTCCATCTCCTCATAATTACAAAATGTAGCCAGGGGGTTGGATGCTTGTATTAGAGTTCTTCCGTCTCGAAGAAAATAACGAAGAAGCGAAACACTCTCATTCTCTATCTTCCATCTTCATCTCCATCTCTCTCTCTCTCCCCCTCCATCCCTCCCTCCCTCCTTCTCTCTCTCTCTCTCCCCCTCCATCCCTCCCTCCCTCCTTCTCTCTCTCTCTCTCTCTCTCTCTCTCTCTCTCTCTCTCTCTCGTTTTTCTCAAGGACAAGACATTTAGCTAAAACGCGGGAAAATCTGTAAACACCTATTCGTTCAAAATCCGGTCCGTCAGCCTTAACCTAATTGCATAGCGCTTGTCAAGTTCGTATTCCATTATTTCATCGTTCGGCCGTCAATGCTTGCAATTCCTTTCGCATATAAATTAACTTGTTACCTGCATTAAGAAAAGAAATGCGTAATGTGAAAATACAGATGGAGGACTGTTATATATTTTTTCCTTTACACATTTCCGGAAGGGATGTAAATAGAAGAAGAAAAAAACTATATCAGAATTGCCGTATTTAGTTTGATAACCCGGAGCAAATTTTTTCTCCTTAAAAATACTTTTTTTTTTCCAGTGTGGTTGATAAACAAACCAGTGGCAGATAAATGTGGCACATGAGGCGCATACCCACATTTTTTACTTTCATTTTAATTTTAATATAAGAAGAAAATTACCGTCTGCATCCCCTTATATTTGTCAAATTTGCTCGCTGCACGGACCTCTAGTCTCACATTTCTGATGCAGAATTCGTTTGTTGACATTTGACGCCATTATTGTGAACTTGAATTACCCTTTTCATAGAGCAGTCTGTATGAAATAAAAAAAATAAAAAAATTCCCCCCCCCCTTAATTCTATTTTTTTTTCTAGAAGTTAGTGGTTCAGTGATTCTAATAGAACTATGTCAACGTGTTCTCAGAAAGCTGATCTTCTATTTCAAACTGGAATTTAATTTAAACAATTCAGTTTTACCTATTATAGGTCTCTGGGTTGCACAATTGTGTCAATTGATCTGAAGAACCAATTACTAGGACTAATTTAAAAACATACTATATACCATTTAAGTGTCAATTTTCAAGTATATTCAAACCAATCAATCGAGCAATATTTCAAATCATTTGACATGATGAAGTGTCAATAAGATGATCGTCGAATAAACTGTGAAACTTCAGGAAGTATTTATTTCATTTCATTTTCATTCAATTTATTTAACCATCAAAATAATAAGTACAATCAAAGTGATAAGAACGTTTTTACAAAGAAAATACGAATGATGTTCAATCATGAACATAATACAAAACCAAATGGCCTTTTCATGTTTTTGTTTCCTGCAAGCGTTTCAACACATCAAAAAAAAAAAATCAAATATTAACCTTTAAACAAATATTGGTGATCTTGACAAACAACTATTATTGGCCTTCACATTGGTAGCGACTGACGAATCATTTTGTTGTGTCTGTATCTTCATCCATTAATTGTTTGTTTGTTTGTTTATTTGGTCGGTAGTTTATTTCCGACCGGAGCTATCCAAAACAAATAGTTCCGTTTTTATTGGAAATTTCGACCGAGAGCCTGAAATTGACCAAACCATTCTTTTTGTTTGGCCATGGATTCTACTAGTAGAATGGATTCTACTAGTAGAATCCATGGCTTGTCCAACCCTTATTTAGCAGTTAGGGACTATTTTTTCAGGGTTTGCATTGTTGCTCGTTCTTCCTGTTATTTCGGTAATAATTTCATTCCGATTGTTTGTTTCGGTGTCAAATCAAATAATACAAGCATTAATATATACTGTAACACGGATTGATTTGTTCTCCACAGCAGAGCTTTCTCACAGGAAAAAAGAAGAGATGGTTGGCTTTTGTTCTTCGTTGATGGTGCTGTTAAATTAAAGGAAAAAAAGTTATTGCACCAGACTCATGTGTAGTTTTTTTCATGTGCTTCAGAAGTTGAGACTAGGGGAGACCGGGGATGGAAGTTACACGGGTCAGTTGTTACATTTCTCAGTGTGCTAAGCTGGAAGAAGAGAGGGTGTGCTAACTGGCATCCTTCTACAGCCTACACATAGCTATGATGAACTGCCGGTCGTGAGGTTTCTCCGTTGTTTTATTAAACAGTAAAACAACAAAAAACATTTTTTACAGTTCAAAGTAAATTTTTGACAAAAATTGAAATTTGTAATAGCTCTTTCAACTGAAGGCACATGATGATAGTCTGGTATTGTTAATATAGTACATGTATGTCACTAATATACCCCCGAGCCATGCCCTGTAATTCTGCCTAATGGCTGTGCTACAGTTGATTTTGTGTGTAAAATCACCCATGGGGTAACGTACCCCATGTCAATGTAACAACTTTAAATACCCCAATTACATTTCATATGTAAAATTACATTTGGTCTCAATTTTCAGGTGTTAATATTTTTATGTTTCTATTATTACTTTTGTCTATTCTAGAGCTCTACTTGATCTACTGTTAACGATACCAAGAAACTGGAAAGTTGAAACAAAAGTATGGTATAAGAGATTTACACATTAACTTACCCCGTATGTTTACATATTGTAACAATTTACCCCGTATGGTGTAACAACTTACCCCGTATACGGGGTAGGTTGTTACAAAAAATGTCTTCATTAATTAAGCTGTAGTTAAGTAGTGTTTACATGTTTTCAAGTTTTATTTGCCTCAGGTTTTAGCAAACATAATAGGCTAACTACAGACCCAAGATGGAGTGTGTGAGTTCTTTCATTAGAATTATCTGGCCCAAAATGTGAATTTTGTAACTTCTATCCCCGATCTCCCCTACTGACGACTTTCTGTGGTAAAATAAGTAAAGACAAAAAGGAAAGAAAGAAAGAAAAAAAAAGCATGTAACGAAACTGCAAAATATTCAATTAAAAAGCGAAGGGGGGTAATTGCAATATTGTTTATGGTAACCCACAAAAAGGGAAAACGAATTTGACAACATAGGCCTACATAAAATTTTGACATGGATAGAAAAATTAATTAAATTAAGAAAATTAATGCAAAAAGGAGATGACCTAAAATGGCTTTTAATAATTGAATATTGGTCATGAGATTTTTTTTTAATTGAGCACAGTGCAAAGATTGTTTGCCTGTGGTCTTATTTTGTAAAAATTTTACCAAATAATGGAAAAGTGATTATCTCAAAAAGAAATATGAGAGAAATGCTGTTGATTAAATGCTAACGAATTACTTTCCAATACTATAGAAATTTATATTCATGCTTTGTTTGTTTTCTCTGTACGACCATATTGTTTATTTCACAATAGTCATTAATGTTGAAAATGACTGTCATTTGAACTTATGTAATAACTAAACCGTATGGAAGAGAAAAATAAATAAATTTAATAAATAAGAAAATTATGAAGAAAAGAGTTACCATCGCAAGTCATCGTGACTATGACGATGATGATAATGACGTCATGATGGTTACTATGGTGACGATTCAAGGAATAAAACGGGAAAGGGAAGAAATTGAAATGACATTAATTAACATCTTGATTAGATCTCATTTGGTAATCAGTAGCCCGCCCGCTGTGGGTTCTGGATGACGTCACAGGAGTACCATGATGCAATGGAGGACGGATGGTGAAATTAGAAGTGTCCATTGGTTCTTGTGATGTGGCATGTCCTCATGCAACCGAGCATCCTCATTATAAATACATTTATTTCATCAATCACACCCTTTAAATCCCACTCAATAATACGGATAGTCAGGAAACTATTATCATGAGCATATGAGTATTGATGTTGAAATCGATGAGAAAATATTGATCTTGTTAAATTTATTTTTGATACCTGAAATTTAAAAATTTTCAATTGGTAATATTGTTTATGTTATCTTATTTCGCTTTATTTTAATACGAATGTGCATTAACACTGGAACTTGATGTCAACTTCCGGGTGAAATTGCTACATTCTTGAGGAAATAATCTGAAACCTTGCATCATTGAGAGAAAAAAGAAAAGAAAAAGGAAACCAGAGCCAAATTGTATTCTAGCATTTTTTATCTTTATTAAATATACACAAAAACAAACAAACAAGCAAAATTGAGCTTGTAGCATTTGCCTTCATGTTGTACTTGTTCCGCATCAGCACACGTTTCCATATAAATATAATCGAATACATTGTTTATTGTAAAATAATGAATTAAGATTATCACATGACATCACTACTAATCAACGAAGCCATATTTGCTGGGAAATATGCCCCTTGACCCCCTCCCAGCTGAAGCAACGTCCCTATACTATTAAAATAAGGAAGAAAGAAGGAAAAAGGAAATGAAGCGTTAATCTTAATCAAAGCAAATTAAAAGAAATATATGGTTTCTTCCATCAAATTATGACAAGTGGGTGTGATTTGATGGTTTTATGACGAATGCATGAGAAAGTTTAACAGTTTCCTTTTCTTGTAATTTTCTAAGGTTTCTATAAAAACGTCATTGCTATAAATAATCGGTTGTTTGGAATAAGATATACCTTTTGCGAATGATAAAACGTTGCTTTTAACTTTAGGATTTATACCTTTTACTTTTATTTTGGTCCCCTATGTCTTATTATCACGACTGTAAACTCTGAGAAATAGAAAAGGTTCAACTATATATTTTGTAATGAGCACATGAGATGATAGTAAAACAGATTTTAAAACCAAAAAAATGTAAAACAAATTTCATAAGATTGAGCTTAAACAATGGACGTCATTTTGTTTTCGGGAGAGGCGATATTCTTGATTAAATAAACTGACACAATTATTTGAAGAAAAAATAATAATTCAAGGCGCCTTCATTTATTTGATGAATTATATTATATATATACAGTGGTGGCCAAAATTATTAGAACACCTGAACCTACACAAAATCTATGGGATTCTCATTGCTCTAGTTTATTTGCCGAAATCAGATTAAAGATATCTTTTGTGTGCCATGAGCTTTCATGATTTTGTAGCATAGGGTCTTACGTATATGTAAACACCAAATTTATATAGTTTCGACCGTATGGTAATGCGCAGCATTAAAAACAGTTGCGCTATGCGCTTTTGGTTTCCCCATAGACTTGTGTATTAAACATGTAGTCCAAATGCAAAAAAGTAAAATGCCAATTACATATGCCGATTGCTCAAAAAAGTGTTTGAGGTAGAAGTATGAAACTTAGCAGGCTTATTTATTCTAATATACCTCAAATACATGCTAAGTTTCAGAAAATTTGGTCAAATGGGGAGGGTGGATTCGCCCCCACCCTTGGTGGTGAGATGACCAAAATAACCATGCCCATTGAAAGTTAAGACTATTTTTTCATTTAATGAAGACACTCCTTGTAAATGTATATTTTTAAAAAGGAAATTTAACGAGCAATTCAAATATGTTGAAATATTAAGGGTCATTGGAACGGGGGACTTAAATAGGGGCACTGAATTAAAAATTTGGGGCCCTTCAAAAATAATTTTAAAATCCCCACATAAGATGTAACTACTTCACCCTTTGTTGTTATAAATACCATTTTTGACATCCTCAGGAAATTTCCTTTCAGAATATATATACTTTTGTAGGGAGAGGCTTAAAATGTTTAACGATATGACTCTTTGATCCTGAAAGGGGCAAGATTTTTTTAGATTTTTCAATCAGTGGTGTAACATAAAAAAGGACGACTTGGGGGGCGAGTTCCCAACGCATGGCTTTGTTATATAGTTTTTAAAGCATAATGATGATATTCGGAGACATTCCAACCATTTTTAAGGTATTTAAATGGTCAACTAAGTGAAAATTATTAAAATCATTTAAATATGCTTGGTGTTCTAATAATTTTGGCCACCACTGTATATATATTGATATATTCGTAAATAATCTGGGGGAAAATTTTTGAGCTCACTGTTGCGTTCACGTTATATTGTTTTTTGTTTTTGTTTTTTTTTTCCAATACCAGCATGTGTTTTACTATATATTAATGCATTGTTGATTGTTGATTGAAATAAATGTATTTGTAACATGACATCACTTATTAATCTAAGAGACCATATTTGCTAAGACACTCGCATCCTCAGTCCGCGGCGGAAGCAACGCCCTTCATTAATTAAAAAAAAAAAAAAACATTATATAATATTTTAAAATCTTAACTTAAGGGTTTCTTTCATTAATTAATAAATCATAATTGGATGACCTACAGTGTTATGACGAATGCATGGGGGAGGCTGAACACTATCCTTTTCTAATTATTTCATAAGGTTTTTATAATTTCATGGTTGGTCGTCATCGAAACACGATTGTCATGAACTTTAAAATTTACCGTTAAAGTATCCTAATCTTTTTATAACGACCAACATGACCAATGCCTTCCGTTCATGAATATCGTGTACGAGATACATGCATAAATCAACGGAATGAAAAGGAAAGTTCTGTCCCAATGAGCGTTTAAACAGTATGCATTAAGAATAAAAATTGGAGACATCCCTAAACAAATGCTCCTGATCAAAAGATAAAAACATCTTCAAAAGAGTGAGCAAGTTAATAATTCAAACTCTCCATGACACCGAAAAGTTCCGTTGGTGGGAAGTTCAAATTTCCATCTAATTTGTGGGAAGTTTGTAAAGAGTTTTGAGGGAAGTTCTGGAAACTCCCAGAGTATTCTTGGAGTTTAATGCCATGAAGAACTTTATACAAACCAAACGAAATCGAGTATGCTCTAGTATCTGAGGCTTCTTGACAATTACACCCGCCAAAAATCTACCCCTAACTCTACACCTAACACTATTTTTTTGGGGTTAGTTGTACTGGGGGTAATTGTCCTGATACGCTGATCAAGGAGTGTTTGAAGCTCCTTGGTTTGATGAAGGAAATTCAAAGGAAGTCTTTCCCTGTTTATTTCCCTGGAAAAGAACCCATGTGGTGAAGTATACAGTGCATTGAAAAAATGGTAATCCAAATCATTTGGAGGACCATATTCAAATATTCCAAGCTTCTTTATTTTTTCAAATGATTAATTAAAGAAAAACTTCTCACTCTTTTAAAGTTTTAATGCTACCTTTCTTGTTTCGCATATGTTACAAAAATCGAGTATATTAGAAAAAAAAGAAGAGAAAAGGTTGACAGGTTCATACATCGCACACAATCCTATTCAATTCTGTGGGACAGCAGTGACAACTTGCAAATACTGATTTTTGTACATGACTTTATTTGCAACTTACAGGTTCATGCGTTACATCTATATCTAGGTATCATTGTAAAGAAGATGAATTTGTCTTCAATTATATTTTACATATAAATAGCGAAGTTGATGAGCTTGAATATGACCCTTTTTAAAAATATACTTTTTTCCCCCTTTTTTTTATTTTTTTTATTTTTTTTATGAGCACTATAGTCATGATAGTAGTATAGAAGATCACTGATCGATTGGGCAGCTGAGGGAACTATTCAATTAGCCATCGAAAGCTGTCCAAACACCCAATCAATCAATATAACTCATGCCGACAGTGGCGGATCCAGACGGGGGTGCATGTCCCCTACCCCCCTATAATTTGAAAACCATTCATTAACTACGGCCCCCCCCCCATTTTCAAATAACGGCCTGAGGAGGTGTGATGGTTATACCGATTTCTCTTGTGTTTTCAACAAAATAAGTCAAAGCAGTACAAGAAAGAAAAGAAGAGAGAGGGAGAGAAATAAGGAGGGTGAGAGAGAGAGAGAGAGAGAGAGAGAGAGAGAGAGAGAGAGAGAGAGAGAGAGAGAGAGGGAGAGAGAGAGAGGGAGAGAGAGAGAGAAGAAAGAGAGAGAAGGAAAGGCAGACAGAAGAGGAAAAAAGAGTGAGAAGAAAGAAAATAATGAGGAATGAGATGTGAATGGGATATGAAAAAAAAAATATAATCATTTATAGTCATATTTTTTATCTTCACCAAATTCATTCATGCCATTTACGTGAAATTCTCGTGATGTTAGGTGTGAGTGTCTTTGATTGATTTATTCCGTCTTGTCACACGTAACCAGATTAGTCCTTTCCTCTAATAGCTCGGCTATTAAGGAATTAGATTAATAACCCTCTATCAGAATTAATCCTAGACGATTAAGATTAATTTGAGAATAATTTACGGTTAGCGGATATGTCCCTCAAGAGAAAGGCTTTTGGATGTCAATGACAATGTCAACACTTGTTTTAAAGGTTGTACAAACACCGCCCATTTTATTAATTGCAGCTACAAATTCTACACACGTCAGGCCATCGCTCGAGTATGTAGGTGGGAGGGGAGGAATCTCACTAGAAAACATTCTTTTTTCGACAAGGGGGAGGGGGGGGGTTTTAGTTGTTAGCTAGGATCTTGAACCTCATCAAGTCTTAAACACTGGTTTTTAAAAAAATATCATTTTAGCCAAAGATATTTAATTTTCTGTCATCTCCTGACTTTAACTTGTTAAAGGCATAATAACCGGTTCAAGACTTCTAATACTTCAAGCGATTTGGATTTAATGTGGCGAAATGGGGGGGGGGGAATAACCATTTTTCGTAAAATATTAAATTTGCCATTAAATCCTACTTAACCGTTTCAATAAAAAATTACTGATCTAAGACAACTAGTTGGACCTACTGGTCCACCCCTAGTTCCCTTCAGAATATGATGAAGCACGGAGTTGTGGATATGGATACCGAAAATGACTCAAAACTTGAATGACATGGTTGCTAACTTGTGGTTGTCATGATAACATCGAGTGCCACATCCCCATAAAATTAATACCAAAATATTCGTGATTAAAATTTAGGAAAAGTCACCCAATTTGAAAACGATTGATCAGTAATAAATGGCGTATAAAAGTTTGGTGGGGGCATAATATTGTGCCCATCCCTGGTCTTATAATTATGCAATCTTACAATCTTTGAAATCTCAAAGTATGAGGGCAGTATAGCACACTCATTCACAGGGCTCTACAATCAAAATCCAGTCAGATTCTTATAATACAATTGGATGTGCTTGTCTTCGGGTGTGTGGGGCCCACAGAAATAGTGGTGGGGCCCCATGTCGACCAACAGGAACGTCAAAAAGTAAACGAAAATGAAATAATCATAATCATACATTTTTGACATATTGTTCTCTTTGAAAATATATATGGATTTTTTTTTGTTTTTAATTCTTACGGCGCTGTCATTCGTTATATCTTTCCTCCGTGGTATATCTACACCATCTCGGTTGTGTTTTGGGAGAAAAATCTTAAATCGGCAGAAAAACTTTCTTATACCGTATACGCCACCGGATAGTTACTATTTAATCATTAGTATTTTCTCAGTTAAATGCTAGACACTGAAAACATTTTTTTTCCGAACTTTGATAAATAAGTAATCCATTGCCTGTTTGGGAAATTTTCACAATGTAAAACTTTGGAATAATTTCCGAACTATAAAAAGAGCACCTAAATAATTAAGCAAGTACAAGTGAAATGATTTTCTCAGATCATTTTTATTAAAAATCAATTGCGAGCACAAGCAACTTGCATCCACATGAACAATATGTTCTATTTATATAATCATGTATATAAAAGCAATAACACTGTATATTTTAAGGGAATATATTACTTTCATATGGATACAAACTTTACAGCTAAGTTGAATAAAGTACAGAATTTACATGTAGTACGATAAAGCTATATTGAAATATCAGAACATACAACTTTGTATATTTTAAGAAATTTTAGAATCTTTCTTTTTCCCGTATTTGGAACCTTTTTAAGGTTCTTCAAAAGTAGAAGGGGCTCTAAACAGTCCTTTAGAACAATTTTGGTACTACAAAGAACCCTTTAAGGTTCTTTGTACAACCTATGGGGTTCTTGATGATGTCTAGATCCCTACCAATTTCATTTGTATAGGGTCCCTTATACAACCTATGGGTTGGGATTCTTTACACCATCAAGAACCCCATAGGTTGTTTAAAGAACTTTAAAGGGTTCCTTTTAGAACCAAAAACGTTTCTAAATGACTGTTTAGAACCCTATTCTGCTTCTTTGAAGAACTTTATAAGGTTCAAAATACAGGACAAAGAAAGGTTCTAAAAATTTCTAAGAGTGTAAAGACATATCTTCGTCATAACAAAATTCAAAAATATCTGCATACTAACCCCCGCCCCCCTCCTCAAAAAAAAAATTAATAAACAAAAGAAGAGTATTTCTTTTTTACTATCACAGTGCTGATGATTTGACAATTGTTTTAAAGCCATATCTTGTTTCCAAATACGTAGATACATGTTGATACTAGAATATTAAATTGCAAAACATTTATCTGGAAAATTTCTGGAGTTTTTCTTTGATAAACACATTCTGATTAGAGGAATAATGAGCTGTAACCATATTAACGGAATGCAGCATTACATCTGCAAAACAAAGCACATATTCATCAATGGTTGAAAGCACATAACAGAAAACAAATGAAAAATAAAAATACATTTTGGCACTTGATTAATATGGCAATAATACTAAGAAAGCAATTAATTACTATACTGTAATCATGTCAACATATTGAAAGACTAAAAATACAATAAAATATAACAAATAAAATAGAAATAAAATTTGACAATATTTGATCAAACGAAAATGAACTACCCGTCTAGTTGCCAAGGAAAATAACCTTTGTCCATTTTTCTTGCGGTTTATATTACCTTTAACATTATAACAAACGAGGTCAAATTGTAACTCGTAAGAAAACATTGGAGATAATCTTTAAATGTGAGCATATTTTTCAAGAAAAATCTGATAAACATTATATCACAAACTGTATTTTAAGATTGTTTTAAAGTAAAATCTACAAACATTTTAGTAATGGTTGGGAGCATATTACTACCCTTGCCTTGTCAAAGGTTTGAGTGATAAACTCTTAGTATGACGCTCTGAAAGTTGGGTATACCATATTTTCTGTGACTCACTGTACAGACAGGTTTTGCAACACACATTTTTTCCAAGAGGGTGTCAACAATTTTAAACACTATAGATATGCTGTCAATTAGAGAGGTTTGACAGAATTTTGTTAATAAGGTATCTAATTATAATCGCAAAAAGACAGCGATTCCTGATCCTTGAATTAAATTGGTCATCAGCTTTCTAAATAAAGTTACCCCCATGGTTGTAACAGAGTCTTGTCTTTTAGATACCAAGGATCAATCAAAATAACTGACTGACATGCTACAAAAAACCAATTACAAAAACACACACATTGCTATACATGTTCTTACACTGAGGAACTCATACAAAAATTAAGATTTGGCTAATATCAATATTAATCCTTATAAGTACTTAAAATCAATTATGCGGTGCTCCACATTAGAATAGATATCATGGTCCACTTAATATCTGAAAGTATTTTGATTTATTTTGCATTTTTACACATATTTCCACCTTCACACATTAAAACTTCAACAAAAAAAAAATTACCATCAACTTAACACAAAGTCTATATAGAATAAAAAGAAAGCTAATACAATGACACAACACGGCACATAAAATATAAGACATGATATAGAGGTATGATACAGCCAATTCCTGTTAAAACGAGCACAGATGAAATATTGTGTTATAACAAGGTGATACTGGTAACTCCAATTTCAAACACATGCACATGTGTCTGTGTGGCCCATGTGATAAAAAAAAACAAACATGATTTTGTTATAGCAAGATATTTTGTTTGGCCCATCGTTTTACAGGAGTGGACTGTATTTTAGACATGTAATAGTTCATTTTGTATACATACGTACAGTGTAGATATATATATATATATATATATATATATATTTATATCAAGATAAGCAAAAAATTTACTATCATAATTGGGACAATAAAATATTCTGTATATTTCAGGTAATATTTACATCCTCATTGCACATATTGAAAAAATCACTTTAAAAATGCATTTATAAGCAGCACACTTCAAAGTCCATGTTTAGTACTTAGAAGACATATCAAGACAACTACCTCCAGGAAAACTACCCCCAGGAATAGGGTTAGGGGTAGGCTTAGGTGGTACATTTTTGGCTGGGGGTAATTTTTCAGGGGGTAGTTGTCCTCGGACTCTTACAAGAAGCTAGCATACAAATAGCAGCCCTTCTGGAGTACTATGGTTGTCAAACGTGACCACAGTGGAGGCTATAGAATAATCATCATCTTGTCGAGCTGTCAAATAGATGTACTACCTGATATTCGTGTGATTTGTATATTTTGTATAAATCATTTGCAAAGGAAAATATAATATTGCAGTTGCACAACCAGGGAGAGTTGATTGAAAAGAATACTGTATTCATGGAAATATTCGTGGTACATTAATTTTCACGGATTTCGCGCAAAGAGCAGCAGGCGCGAATTAAAAAACAAACAAATATGTAGGCATTATTTCCTATGCATGTATAAAAATGTATTAAATGGGTTAATTGTGAGCTTACGAACATGCAGCACGAATTTAAGAACCTGTGAACATGTCTTGAGGCCGCTCAGTGCGAAAAATTAATCGCGCGAAATTATCAACAAATACAGTATACTGGATGATACTTTTCTCAACGTCCACTGCATGATCACTGTATTCAAGTCAGTTCAAGATAGAACTAGGTCACTTCTTTGCATCTACATGTTTGATTGACAGGTTGTATATTACACAGGAAATACCTGATATGAAATGAACTAGCAGGTGTGTGACAATAGCAAGACAATTCTGTAACTAACAAGAGATGAGTAATCTACAAGAAATCAAACAGAGAGTAATTTATTTGGCCAGAATTTGTACACAAGGAGGAATGTAATTGACAATTGCTATGTGAGTTTGCAGGGCAGCCATTTTTATAATTAGGATTTTTATTTCATAAATGGGAAAGACTACTCACATTATAAAACAGACATGCCAAGTTAAAAAAAAAAATTTGCGTGAGATCATTCGCATCGGGTTTTAAAGCAGTGCGCACGCGGCGCGCTTTACCACATGTGCGCGCGCGCACGCTACACAATTGCACCTAGTAAGCTATCTTGCCTATAATGATCCCCTGCATGAAAACATCGCACTCGCAGGAATTGATGCGCGACAAAACTGCCGATATTTAGGGTTTTGAGGCTCCAAAAGGGTAAAAAAAATCTATAATAATGCTTTTTTTTTTTACCTATCGTATCCAGATTGTGTGAGAAATGGGGTGTTCAGCGTGAGATCGTGAGACGGGCCCCAATTGCATGATTCTCACGCAAGATGCGTGAGACTTGGCATGTATGATAAAAACACAAGTGATTGAGCTTTTACTGAACACTTGCTTAATGTCACACTATAAAACATCAGATGGAACAAGTTTGTTTTTAGGAATGGTGTTTTTCAAAAAATTTAATCAAAAATGAAATAAAGAGAGAGTAGGCCATTTGATTAATAACATCAAATACATGTCAATCATAATGTAGTCCAAACAACTCGGGTAAATGTTTTCAAAATAAATATAACATAAATTTTTCAAAAGCCATCCCAGTTGATGGTACTAGAAGAACCACCAAAAGATTACAAAAATAATCAGAGCAGTTCTTTTACGTTTCTCGCTATAGATTGTCAATTTTGTTTCTTTCTATGATTGCCAATTCCATTTAGTTCTTAGGCTCTTAATTTTCATAGTTTATCAAGACCAACAACATTAATGTATTTCTCGCTGATTGAATGTATTTGAAAAGCACTAAGCTAAATCAAGAACTTACTTGATATATCCTGAAAATAGATACATGTATGTGAAATGTAAAATCTTCAAGTCTTTAACAACATTTATGTAAAAAATAAATAATCCCTTTAATGGTACTGTGCAGTACATATATTATGTATCTTTTGTCCATTCACGCAGTAAGGCTATCACATTTGAGGCATCCATTCTAAAGCCAGTACATAATTTTTGTTAAAAGTCAACCAATCAATCAATCAATTTTCAGAAGACTCCAACCTATACATTTCAAATTTCCTCTGTTGTTCTTTTTGCGACTTTATGTCGTTTTTAGCCAAATTGTCACAATTGTATTAGTTCAAATAGTTTTATTCGTAGCAATGACTTAGATAAAGTTATAAGAAAATATGAGGCTTTCATATCATTACAAACTATAAAAATTGTTGGCATGTTATGCGAAATATGCTATTTATACAGTGACAGATGAGTTTATATGTTTTTGTACTAATATTAAAGCATGGACAAAGTGAATTCCTGTTGATATCAATTTCTCAAAGTTGAAAGTAGATGTCCCAGCAATTTACTTTTGCATAATTATATCATTTACATGTGCTACAGGACCTAGATGAAAAAAGAGAGCACAAAAACGAGGTAATACTGAGGCAAATACAAAAACAATCCAATAAAGACGGGTACATGTAGAGAGAGAGAGAGATAGAGAGAGAGAGAAAGAGAGAGAGAGAAAGAGAGAGAGAGGGAGAGAGAGAGAGAGAGAGAGAGAGAGAGAGAGAGAGAGAGAGAGAGAGAGAGAGAGAGAGAGAGAGAGAGAGAGAGAGAGAGAGAGAGAGAGAGAGAGTAAGAAGACCAGATAAGTGTCCACTCTGGGTTAGAAACTCTACATGTAACTATGACCTTTGACCTTCATGATCTTTAGATCAGATTGTACTCACACACTCAAGAGAGTTTGGAAAGTGAAATAGCTACAAATCCTACCATGCAGGGGTGTGCTAAGGTTCTAACCTGCACAAGACCACACCGAGAGGTTAATATGGGTCACACACTTAGGACAGGTCATGTTGGAAAAGTTTTCCAGAATTCTTACACTAAGCCTTGGCCGTAAAGTTTTGCAGGAATATATATGTAGCTGGGCAGTAACATTCAGATACAGGGTTCCCAGCATTTCATGAAAACAAAATTCCCTAATTTTCCCCTGATTTTTACCTGATGAAATCTGAAAATTCCCTGATAATTATTTAATCCCATTTCCAGTTGCGTGTGTTTTCTTTGTTGTAGCTGTGAACTATTTGCAGTATAAAACACTGATCTGACTGACTACCAAACTTTGATTTTTGGGCCTATCAAAATTCCCTGACTGGTAAAAAGTAAAATAATTTCCCCTGATCTCCCTGATTTCCCTGATGGGCTGGGAACCCTGCAGATAATCACACTTACAGTTGATCATACATGTCTGTAGTTTTGAAGGACTGTAGATTGCGATGGACAGAAAAAGTTTAACACTGTCTTAAGCAAGACCATGGAAGTAAGAATAGCTCTGCAGAACTGTCACAGGTCAGAAATGTTTAGATACTCACACAAAGCCTTTATCATAGCAGTTGCTTTCAAGGACTGTAGCAGCTACACTACGACGGTCAGAAGAAGTTCAATACTTAGGCTAAGCCATTGCCGTAACCAAAGTTCTGTAGGATTCTACATGTCAATAGTCTGTTACATTCAGACAATCACACCAACCCAGTTTTGAGGGTGGCTAGTTCACGACGGTCAGAAGTAGCCCAATACTTACGCAAGACCATGACTGTAAGCGTAGCTTTGTAGGATTGTTCAGATTCACACACAAAGCCTTAATCATAGCAGTAGATTTGAAGGAATATAGTTGGTAGACTACGATGGTCAGAAGTAGTCCAATAGTTGAGCTACATGGAAGCCTTTGCCGTAAGCAAAGCTCTGCAGGATTGCACATGTAGATAAATCAGAAAATCACACCAAACTAGTTTTTACATCATGTAGTGGCTACATTACGACGGTCAGAAGTAGTCAAATACTTACACAAGACCATGGCTGTAAGCAAAGTTCTGCAGGATTTTGCAAAAAATGGCTAGACCACACACAGTCAGAAGTGCTTGTAGTCCAATACTCATGCAAGACCATGGCCGTAAGCATAGCTTTGCAGGATTGTGGCTGGTAAATTACACGGTTCCCCATCACAGGTGTCTAGTTTGCCACGAGGTAACTGTCATCTGACTTTGCTACCCCCAACCTCCTCCCCAGTTAGTTTGATAATGCACAGGTTACACACAAGCTCTTTTTCTGTCTGCGCAGCTGGAGCTGAGGTCAAGAATAAAAAATGTAGAAATTAGGAGTGAAATTGTAATTTTTGGATGGAGACAAACAATAATTGTCACTGATATATATACAGTCTGTGTCAAATAAAATGGTACAGTAGGGGAAAAAATAATTTAGGTGTGAAATATTTTCAAATAATGTGTGTATGTGGTACCAAATTAAAGCCAGAAGTCTTTCCTTGCTGATGCACTTTGTTCTGTATAAGTTGCTTTCGTTAAACAAAAGTTATGCTAAATTTTGTGCGGCGAGGAACAAATAAAAATTACGCACGTCTTTTGTTCCATTATGCGAAACCTACACAAAAGCCTGGACGTCGTACGAAAATGGATTTTTCTTGACTGTAGAAAACTGGTCATATCTCAAAAATTACAACTCCAAATGTGAGGAAAAAATTGCAGAAGAAAGTTCAATTATCCTGCTTTATGAAAATGCCAAACAATACCAGGTTCTAATTAAAATTCATACTATAAAAAAATGTTTTCCGACTGTACCATTTTTTTTACACAGACTGTATATATATATATTTTTTTTTTGCATCTGCTTCAAGCAGGGTACCTCATCAGTTACTAGCACTTTGCTACAAGGGGGCCCTGTGTATTAGCCCTTTGTACATTGTACATATGCCCTTAATATTTATCACAAGATTGACCATGAATGATTGTTTTTATTCTCAGTTCATGCCTTTTAAATAGGCTTCTTAATTTTGAATTTTAAAAGAGTTAATCAATATAAAAAATGTTATGGATCTTCACAAAACTTAAAATCAAGTTTCAAATGATACAAACTTATTGATGGTTTTAATTCTGACAAGTCCAAAATTAAGCAAAGAAAATGGGGTACCATCGGGATTCGAACCAGAGACCTCCTGGTTACTAGTCAGGCGCTCTACCATCTGAGCTATAGTAAGCCCCAGATGGGGTCGTCCCTAATACCCGTTAACTCTTCAATGCTGGAGTGGTCACAAGCTATTGAAACCTGGCATAAACTCGAAGGATAGAAATCAACTTGGAGTAAATGCGAGGGATCACGGTGAAGTGATGCAGCTTTTTTTTAAATATAAATTTTGAATAATGAAGGAAACTGACCAGAAATATATAATATATATTTCTGGTCAGTTTCCTCCTTCATTATTCAAAATTTAAGTCCAAAATTACTCATTTATATACCTGTTGCTCCTAGCAGCGACCGAGGGAGCTTCTTAGAGCAGCACTTCGGACAGAAGTCTCTTCCACAGTACCTACAGTATCTCTGAAATACAAACACAAAATACAAAGGTAAAGATTTACTGGAAGCCATGTACTGCTTACTGTTCTGCTTATACTGACTTGGAGAGCTATTCACCTATTCTTGGTGATGTGATTTTCTTTTTTTAATGTGAAGCGCCTTGAACAAATTTATTTGGAAGGGCACTATATCAGCATATCATTATTATTATTATTACTGACAGGACATAGCTCATCAAGCCTGTTATGAATTACGACTGTTGCTGCCAAACAACCAGCCAAATGCAATGATGACATAGTGGTTCACGTCAATCATTGTAGCTCATTATTCCTTATTTAAAAAATAGGACTCCAGGGCCTCTTATACAAACCCCATTGAAACGCACCCAAGACTAAGTAAAAGGGAAACATGAAAAACGGTTATTGTGAGCTTTTAAATTGTTTTCATATTTTTAAAAGAATATTAATGGAATAGTTTTTCACATGCCTTCAGCAGAATTGTTTTAAATACTTATCGTTTATTACTTTTTAGATCCAATATATCAGCCTTTTTCAGTAACTTTGCAAGGTTTCTTCCAAATTTCAATCTCAGAAAGTATCATGTGACTCTTTCTAAAACAGAAAAACAAGCATTAGCCCGCCCCCCCCCCCATAACTGCAATTTAGGGATTCTTTAATCCATATGTCCACTTTACTATATAAATCTTACCCTTCTCTTGAGCACTGATGTGAACAGGGTCCCACACAAGTAGCACATCCCGCTCTCAAACTTCTTAGGTTGATGTTGTTGTTGATGATTACTTGATGCTGGTCCGTCTAAGCCCATGGATGCTGATACCGTTATCGGAGTTCCTCTCTTCCCTGTCTCTCCTTGTACCTCCTCATCTGTATCTTCATTCGCATTCACCTAGAAGATTTAAATAATTATGATGATGACCATCATGATCAAGATGGTGATAACAGTATTTTGATTTGATTTGATTTGATTTATTTGTCAAGTAAAACAACATTCACATAAGCTTGATGGGATGACCCATGAAAGCCCGAGAGCTTATTCACAACGGGGTAAATAATGTATTGACAGTATCTCTATGCTGATGCCAGTACCTGAGCTTTTTTTTCCCATTTCCCCTTGTACCTCCTTGTTTGTATCTCATTTGCATTTACCTGGAAAATTTGAATAATTATCAAAATAATCATGATGATGATAACAGAATAAACAAGACAAATGTGACAGCATCTCTATGCTGATACTGGTATCTGAGTTCCCCTCTCCCTGTACCTCCTAGTATGTATTATTCTTTGCATTCACCTGAAACATTTTAAGGTCATAATCATGATCATACTACAGGCCTTAAGGGGATATTTTAACTTCATTCCATTCAGGACCTATACTTGTTTTCTTCTCTTCCAGCTCATGCTGTAATCATAATGGAAAACCTTTAGGTCAGAGAGGAATCACCTCAGATTTTGAAGCTCATTGTTCACTTAATAGAGCGATTTCACGTGACGTCATTATCTTCCTGCCGGCCATTGTGGTGGGCACGCTATTACTGCCCACCATGGTTACGCATGGTTACATAAACGTATTGCTGCACTAAAGGAGGTTTGAAGTTACTCGAGAAACTTTACTTAATTGATATCGTAATTCTACAACAAAATCATGGGAAATTTCTGTTCAGTTGTTGGTTGTGGAAACAGGGCAGGAAGAGACAAAAATCTTTCTTTCGGCTGCCTGCAGCAATTACACGAGAAGGAGATATTACTGCAGCGTGCAGAAGCGCGGCTGAGGCCAGTGTAGTCTTCGCCGTGACCACCCGCCCCGCCCGTGCCCGGTCCGAAGTAGGAAGTGTGCAGTGTGAGATAGCATGTCGGAAAGACAACTCTGCAGATCGAGCTCAAAACCGCAAAAAAAAATTAAATATTTCACTGTGATAAAGACACAATTATTATGTCACACATGTCGATTTCCTACCTGAAATAAAATGATTTGAGCATGCATCGGAATGTTCTTTGATTGCTCGAAATTCCGATTGATTGCAGCAAGCCATTCGTCGTAGGGCCTACACTAACTATACAGAGCCCCGTCGCCGAAGGCCGCGGGTTCGCGACGGGGGCTGGTCGGGTTTGGCTTACCGACGAGAAGTTCAGAGTTTTTTTCCTTCGATCTCGCGTAATTTAGGCAGGCAGCCGATAGAAAGGTTTTTTTGTCTCTTCCTGCCCTGTTTCCACAACCAACAACTGAACAGAAATTTCCCATGATTTTGCTGTAGAAGTACAGTATAGTTTCTCGAGTAACTTCAAATCTGGCTTTAGTGCAGCAATAGTATACGTAGCCATGCTGTCAGTCGATTTGTATGCCTTCCAAGATGGCCGCCGCGCAGCGTTGCTAACAAAAAGATGACGTCACTGGGAACGCTCTATTGCTGAGATACAATGTATCAATGACTGAATACATGCATACTCATAAGCGTGTAGTCTATAGAGGGAAAATAATCACTTTTTTACTTATTGTAAAAGCATGTAATGATGTTTATGAAATCAAATTTTCAGGGTGTTCTCTTGACACATTATTGGATGAACTGACAGGATGTAGTGCCCTGCAGCTCAGATTTTTGCACACCTCCACAATGTTACTCAATCCCTTTAAATTTCATTAGTTTGAGGGTTTTCATAATAAGAATAATAATAATACTGCCCTTGCTACACATAAATTTACATAATTTGTACTGTAGTGAGAAAGTTTCCCTATGGGCGTAAGTGCCGTAGTCTAGTGGTCGTATCACTCGACTGGGAATGCAAAGGCTCACTACAGTTCAAATTATGTAAATTTATGTGTAGCAAGGGCAGTTAAATCTCCAAGGCCAAACAGGGACTTTTGGAAGTGGCACTAAGGCAAGTAAAGGGCTTCATAGCCTTTGATTACTTTTTAAGCCCTGATAATAATCACGGTGATCATGTTGATGATGATGTAGATATTTGTAACAGAATAAACAATTATTTGATGTTGTACAGTGTAAAATATAAGCAACCACATCTACATGAATTGGCTGCAGCAAAGCTTCAATCAGAAGATCAGGACTGATAATTTTGTTGACATTACATGTACTATGTTAAAAAGTTTATTACTGGCGCTAGGCCGAGATTATTATCTGACTTCACTGAATCTATACACAGATCGCTATCACCAATGATATGCCTGTGGTGGGGATGAATTATGTGCAGCAATTAATGCACACAAAATCCTAGATTAAAAGTACAATATGTATTACATGTATATTAAATGGAACGTAGGTACATATCATTTCATAATGGACTGATCTTTCAGTCTGGTCTAGAACATGCCGAATACAACACCAGAGTTGGATCCAGGATTTTGAAAT
>CALNVZ010003432.1:2697135-2733566 GCA_940671915.1 Paracentrotus lividus | reverse complement strand
GCTACCATTGTGCTTCCAATTGACAATAGTCACTGATAAAATTTAGATTTGTCATTTATTTTTTTGATAAGTCCTCATTTCTTTATGCGTTTTGAAATATTGGGCGTTACGTTCCGACAGTGGATTCGTTGAAGTTCCTTTTTTATATTTTCTCTTCTTTTATTCTAAAAAATATCGGAAGAGTGGGTCTACGCCCAACCGTTTTGGAAGTCGCGTCTTGCAGTTTTTTCTTGCGAATGGGGTCCAATTTGGTTATGATTGACAGCGGCACGACAAAGCGGTCTTTATCGGGAACAGTGAATCGCGTTGTTCAGTTACGGTCAACGCACTTCAGTCATCGCAACCAGGAGGCGGAGCTCCTCGCGATAGCTACAGTAGCTAATCAGAGGCGCCCAATAATCAAAATGCATTGTTCTCTATTTCTTGTAAAAGCGGAATGGTAGACTTTTTTCCGTGTCCTGATGTTTTCAGTTTTTTTTTTTTCTTCCGGATGTAAAAATTATTTTTTTAAAGTCCACTTTCTGAAAATTTCCCCGCACGTTTTTGTGCGGGGACGGCAAAAATTCAGTGATGTTTTAATATTTTTTAAAAGATTTTGATTTGAAATTTTCCTAAACTTTCACTGTGTCTTATAATGACATAGATCTAGACATTATACTTACTACTAATTTTTGGAGCTGAAAGTGATTGCAAAAGGAGAAAAACCTTAGATAAAACAACATTGATAATGTTGCAAAATTTTCTCCCAAATTATGGCAGTTTGGTCCACGAGGTCAATACTAAAGTATTGACTAAAGTATTGACATCGTATCATGAGTGAGGTAAAAAAGGCCTTGGCCTGCTGTTTATACCTTTTGTCTGTAGATTCTTCAAGTTGTATTTGTAAATTGTTACTTTTTCTAACCCTAAATATTTGAAGTTACTTAAAGTCATTTTAATGGCATGCAAACGTGACAAAGTCCAAAGATCCTGAAAATTTTATAGATCTACAACATTGTAGCATTGTAGGAGGCTCCATAACGCCACAGACACAGTCAACGACATTTCGATCGCCCCTCTTAAATACTAGCCTACTCGTCTCTACACAAGTCTTTCTTGTTCATTGTTGTGTTGTCACAACGATTTTGTTGGAGTTCCGCATTCACATCACTTCATTAACATGATCGCAGTCGGGCAACGATTACAAAATAGCGATTGCTTGGAGTTTTATAATCACCTTACTAAGCATCATTAAACTTCTTTTCTGTAAATTGAATTAATGTTTAATATTAAAACTTATCCGATATCTTTTTGGCAGCTAAAATAACACTTTAATCAAACAGAAACAAGGGAGCTGGAGGTGTCTGGTCACACAACATGCAACATATTCGCTTCTCATAACAAAGATAAGTTATCAAACTATGGGAACCGCCACATGTACTAATGATATCAAGTATTGATATTGTATTTTACAAATCAATAAAATGTGCAAAATTGGATATAAACATAATTATTGTTCAATTAAAACAGATTATACTCAATAAGACAAAGAATTTTTTTTTCGAATAGTATATTCTGTAAGCCGAACTAGCAACAAATAACTACAATAATGCATTTGGCATATTCTTATAAATTTGGCATGCCCATAACAATTTCACATAGGGAAATGACTAGACAAGGTGAGGGTTAGGTTTAGGTTTATCTGGGGGGCATTTCATCAAAGGACTTGTCCGAACATTTTATCCGACAAATTTGCTCTCAGCCAATCAAATGCAAGCATTTCAGTAGTTATAACAGTTTGGTCGGATTAAAACGTCCGACAAGTCCTTTGATGGAAATGCCCCCAGGAATACCACCAATATAGGTTACCTGGCTAAGACATTGTACGTTCGTATTTAGTTTAGTTTATTATTTATATTGTTTTTTTTTATTTTTAATTTTTTCCTCATTAAAACAAAGGCCAGAGAATTATAAAAACGGCAATATTCTACAGTCAATAACGTAAGTTCTCACATTAGCTTGAAGGAATATTGACGTTTTCCGTGATTATGGGCTTTAAATACTAACTTCAGTAGACAACACAACTATAGGCCTACAACATTTTGAAGACAAAATTAGTTTGGTTGAAATGTCGGTGCTGACTCTACCTATTGAAAAATAAAAAAAAAAATAAAATAAAGAGAGAGAGATGGAAGAGAGAGAGAGAGAGAAGAAGATAGAGAAGAGAGAAGAGAGGATAGAGATGAATTTAACACTGTCCGCCATAAACGTGGAATATTTTTTTTACGCTCGTTAGGAACATGATTTTGCTCCCGCTTTAATTTCTTGAATATGATTGTCTCTGCTTTTTACTTTCGGGACTCTTGCTTTGTATTGGACATTCTCCAACCCTTTCCGGGATTGTTTTCCAAAAAAGTTTTGTCAACCCTCATGATGCCCATTTTGTCATTTTTTCTTCATTTTGGGGCCCTTTTTTGTTTCCCTACGGATTCAAGCCCCTATCAGTGTCCTACCCCAGGAAATGCGTCTGAAGTGTATTGTGTTTATTGTCCTTTAGTTAAATCCAGGTTTATGGTGACGGTTTAGGCCTCTTGTGTAGGGGAGGGGGTTGAATAAAAAAGTGTGATTGGTGAAAGTTCGAAATATTTATTCCAACTTTATGCTGAAAACAAAAGAATATAGAAAAAAACTTTAACACCTCAGTTATTATCATTTTCTCATAAATTTCTCTTTTTATCCTTGATGGCAAGGTTTGTAAAAGGTAACTTTAAATATTTTTCGTTTTGATTTTGACGTTTGGGCTGAGATAATACCATTGCGATTTCTGCGAGATTAGACATTTTCCACGGTTTTTAATAATGTAATAAATCAATGTTGAACCCCGAATCAAATAGTAAATTTTGACCCCTCCCTAGACAAAAAGACTTGAGTCTGAAACCATCAAGACAATATTTAACTCAAAGAGTAATGACGAAGACTACACTCAGACGTGTTTTTCCTGGAATTAAATAGGACTGAGGGGTTTGGTGGTCCGTCGTAAACAAAAAGGGGCCCCAAAATGTGAGAAAAAATGACAAAAATGGGCATTTATGTGGGTTGACAAAACTTTTTGGGAAAATAATCCCGGGAAGGTTTTTGGGAGAATGTTCCAATTCAAGCAAAGGGTCCAAAATTTAAGCAGAGACAAATATATTCAAGAAATAAAGCCGGAGGCAAAATTGTTTGCAGAGCGTTTCAAAAAATACTCTCAGTATTTTCTGATCTCTTTGTCTCAATTATCTATTTCCTTTATTATGTATTTCTCAAAGGTACAACCATCGCTTTTCCATCAGGTGGGTATTTTTCGACTTTTTTTGTAGTCAAGGTGTGTCATGGGTTTGTTAAAGTTAGCATAATGTGTATATCACCATAAAGGGTTATGAAATGAACTTCATGCAAATGAGGCCAAAGATTTCAGGTCATTGTTATATTAACATTCACAAGCCTTATTAATATTTCACATTAAAAAATAAAATGATTCAAATTAGTGCTATTTTTCAACCATTTAAAAAGGGTTTGATAATTAGAGTTAAAACCAAAAAGTATATTGTAATTTTCTGTTTCTATATTTCTTTTGCTAACTCTGGTGAAAATTATCACGAACACGAGCACATAGCTTATCCATATTTTTAGACTCTTTAATAATATTTCAGGTCTAGAGATGTCTCACAGAAGTACTGAGCTGATGAATAAAATCCGATGGGCATTTTTACCAGTAGCTAATCAGAGCGCCCAATAATCAAAATGCATTGTTCTCTATTTCTGTAAAAGCGGAATGGTAGACTTTTTTCCGTGCCTGATGTTTTCAGTTTTTTGTTTTTTCTTCCTGGATGAAAAATTATTTTTTTAAAGTCCACTTTCTGAAAATTTCCCCGCACGTTTTTGTGCGGGAGACGGCAAAAAATTCAGTGATGTTTTAATATTTTTTAAAAGATTTTGATTTGAAATTTTTCCTAAACCTATTCACTGTGTCTTATAATGACATAGATCTAGACATATACTACTACTAATTTTGGAGCTGAAAGTGATTGCAAAAAGGAGAAAAACCTTAGATAAAACAACATTGATAATGTTGCAAAATTTTCTCCCAAATATGGCAGTTTGGTCCACGAGGTCAATACTAAAGTATTGACTAAAGTATTGACATCGTATCATGAGTGAGGTAAAAAGGCCTTGGCCTGCTGTTTATACCTTTTGTCTGTAGATTCTCAAGTGTATTTGTAAATTGTACTTTTCTAACCCTAAATATTTTGAAGTTACTTAAAGTCATTTTAATGGCATGCAAACGTGACAAAGTCAAAGATCCTGAAAATTTTATAGATCTACAAACATGTAGCCATTGTAGGGAGGCTCCATAACGCCACAGACACAGTCAACGACATTCGATCGCCCTCTCTTAAATACTAGCCTACTCTCTCTACACAAGTCTTTCTTTGTTCATTGTTGGTTTGTCACAACGATTTTGTTGGAGTTCGCATTCACAATCACATTCATTAACATGATCGCAGTCGGGCAACGATTACAAATAGCGATTGCTTGGAGTTTTCATAAATCACCTTACATAAAAGCATCATATAAACTCTTCTTCTGTAAATTGAAATTAATGATTTAATATAAAACTTACCGATATCTTTTGGCAGCTAAAATAACACTTTAATCAAACAGAAACAAGGGAGCTGGAGGTGTCTGGTCACACAACATGCAACATATCGCTTCCATAACAAAGATAATTTATCAAACTATGGAACGCCACATGTACTAATTGATATCAAGTATTATTGTATATTATACAAATCAATAAAATGTGCAAAATTGATATAAACATAATATTTTCAATAAAACAGATTATACTCAATAGACAAAGATTTTTTTTTCGAATAGTATATTCTGTAACCGAACTAGCAACAAATAACTACAATGCAATTTTGGCATATTTATAAAATTTGGCATGCCATAACAATTTCACATAGGGGAAATGACTAGACAAGGTGAGGGTTAGGTTTAGGTTTATCTGGGGGGCATTTCATCAAAGGACTTGTCCGACATTTTATCCGACAAATTTGCTCTCAGCCAATCAAATGCAAGCATTTCAGTAGCTTATAACAGTTTGTCGGATAAAACGTCCGACAAGTCCTTTGATGAAATGCCCCCCAGGAATACCACCAATATAGGTTACCTGGCTAAGAAATATGTACGTTCGATTTAGTTTTAGTTTTATTATTTATTATTGTTTTTTTTTTATTTTTAATTTTTTCCTCATTAAAACTAAAAGGCCAGAGAATTTATAAAAACGGGCAATATTCTACAGTCATAAACGTAAGTTCCACATTAGCCTTGAAGGAATATTGACGTTTTCCGTGATATGGGCTCTAAATAAACATTCAGTAGACAACGACAACTATAGGCCTACAAACATTTTGAAGACAAAAAATTAGTTTGGTTGAAATGTCGGTGCTGACTCTACCTATTTGAAAATAAAAAATAAAATAAAATAAAGAGAGAGAGAGGGAGAGAGAGAGAGAGAGAGAGAGAGAGAGAGAGAGAGAGAGAGATAGAGATGAATTTACACTGTCCGCCATAAACGTGGAATATTTTTTTTTACGCTCTAGGAACATGATTTTGCTCCCGCTTTAATTTCTTGAATATGATTGTCTCTGCTTTTACTTTTCGGGACTCTTGCTTTGTATTGGACATTCTCCCAACCCTTTCCGGGGATTGTTTTCCAAAAAAGTTTTGTCAACCCTCATGATGCCCATTTTTGTCATTTTTTCTCATTTTGGGGCCCTTTTTTGTTTACCCTACGGATCAAGCCCCTATCAGTCCTACCCCAGGAAATGCGTCTGAAGTGTATTGTGATTATTGTCCTTTAAGTTAAATCCAGGTTTATGGTGACAGGTTTAGGCCTCTTGTGTAGGGGAGGGGTTGAAATAAAAAGTGTGATTGGTGAAAATTCGAAATATTTTATTCCAACTTTATGCTGAAAACAAAAGAAATAGAAAACAACTTTAACACCTCAGTTATTATCATTTTCTCATAATTTCTCTTTTATCCTTGATGGCAAGGTTGTAAAAGGTAACTTTAAAATATTTTTCGTTTTGATTTACGTTTGGCTGAGATAATACAATGCATTTCTGCGATGATAGACATTTCCACGGTTTAATAATGAATAAAATCAATGTTGACCCCCAATCAAAATAAATTTTGACCCCTCCCCTAGACAAAAGACTTGAGTCTGAAACCATAAGACAATATTTAACTCAAAGAGTAATGACAAGACTACAACTCAGACGTGTTTCCTTGGAATTAAATAGGACTGAGGGGTCCTTGGTGGGTCGCGTAAACAAAAAGGGGCCCCAAAATGAGAAAAAAATGACAAAAATGGGCATTATGGGGGTTGACAAAACTTTTTTGGAAAATAATCCCCGGAAGGTTTTTGGGAGAATGTCCAATTCATAGCAAGGGTCCCGAAAATTAAAAGCAGAGACAAATATATTCAAGAAATTAAAGCCGGAGCAAAATCATGTTGCTAGAGCGTTTCAAAAAATATCAGTATTTTCCTGATCTCTTTTGTCTCAAATTATCTATTTCTTTATTTATGATTTCTCAATATAGGACAAGTCCACGCTATTTGTTCCCAAGGTGGTGATTTTTCGACTTTTTTTGTGTCAAGTGTGTCAATGGGTTTGTAAAAGTATACATAATGTGTCATATATCACCATAAAGGGTATGAAATGAACTTCATGCAAATGAGGCCAAAAAGTTATTTCAAGGTCATATAACATCACAAGCTTATTAATATTCACTAAAAAAAATAAAATGCATTCAAAATGCTATTTTCAACCATTTAAAAAAGAGGTTTGAAATAGGAGTAAAACCAAAAAGTATGTATTTTCTGTTTCTATATTTTCTTTGCTAACTCTGGTGAAAATATCACGAACACAGCACATAGCTTTCCATATTTTTAGACTTAAAATATTCAGGTCTGAGAAATAGTCTCACAGAAGTTACTGAGCTGATGAAAAATCATGCATTTTTATTACTCACCCTCCCACCTTTAGAAATAAAACAAAATGAATGTTTTTTTACATTTGTGTTTTGTATTATGTTTCTTTTGTTTGATCAGAGAGATTTTTTAACAAAAAATGTTGCTACGCCTTGGCTACACCAATAAGATTATTGTTAAATTTTTTAAAACTTGACCTTGCCGGAAAACTCGAAGTTTAACGTTAAAATATGTCCTTACAATGTGTATTACATGTTTAGAGGATAAGACTATGCAAGTTTAGATCTACTTTTTAAATTTAGAGTTATATATATGTGAACAAAGTCAAAATTTGAAAACACCATTTTTTTCTGGTCCCGTTTGTTACACACGAATAAATGATCATTATATTAATTATGAATTGAGTTACTTCAACTATTTTTTATGTTTTTGTTAAAGGTTCTTAGTACCTTCAAGATTTTACCTTAAGGATTGAGATTTCATTTACGACTTTTTCAAAACATGCCCTATTTTTTGGCTTCTGATATGTCCCAAAATAGCTTGGGGCTGCCCTATTAACATTAATAAAAGGTAATTCATGTTTTTGCGTACATAACAATCAATATGGATAATATTTCAAGGAAAAACTATTGAATTTGTAACACAATAACAACAAATGTAAGAGAAAGAGGAAATGTTTTTTTTTCTCTCCCCGTCTCTCTGTTGATTATTTTCTTTCTCCCCCTCTCTCTCTCTCTTCTCTCTCTCTCTCTTCTCTCTCTCTCTCCTCTCTCACCTAACTAACTAACAATTCACAGTTTCCTCTTATAAGGTCAATATAAAGTAGTCCGTCACATTTTCTCTCGCTCTCTCTCTTTCTCCCCCTCCCTATCTTCTCTTTCAAATTCACTTTTAAAAATCCAAAGTGCCTTGAAACAGAACTTGGACGTGAAAAAAAAATATTATTCGTGTGTATTGACGATGAAAGCTAGTATTCCGTTCCCGCATTATGACCTTCACTTTGTTTTTCTTTTAGCAATACTTCACGGTTTTATTTTTCTAAATTGTCGATATATTTATCTAAGTTTG
The DNA here is from genome assembly GCA_940671915.1 of Paracentrotus lividus. Classification (NCBI taxonomy): domain Eukaryota; kingdom Metazoa; phylum Echinodermata; class Echinoidea; order Camarodonta; family Echinidae; genus Paracentrotus; species Paracentrotus lividus. The sequence continues at coordinate 2,725,477 of CALNVZ010003432.1, read as the reverse complement.
TTGAAAATAGCAAATGACTTTAGAGTTGTAACCCTTTGTGACATTAGTTGATATTGCTGCTTTCAATTGTTGTTATCAAAAAGTGGATTGGGTTATTCTTAGGAAATGAGATGGAGAACGGCTTGGTTTGAATATGATATCATTTGGTTAGTGAGGTGGGGTGGTCGTAAGATTTTCTATCGAATTTATGTTTTACTTACATGCACATTAGCAAAGAATTAGTATATAGAGGTATATACTCTAATTAAGAAGGTACTCTATTTGGGCAGACATAGATTTATCCCAACACGTGTTTTAGAGTTCGTAGGCTCAAAGCCATTCAAATTTCTGTAATTCCACTTCGGTATCGCGGCCCTCTGTCATCATTTTTATACCGTCACCGTCTCTCTTCTCCTCTCTCTCTCTTCTCCTTCTATCTCCTCTTCCATCTTTACGAAGTTAAAAATATAATTACATACCAATCCTAGAGCCTGAATAATTTTATACGGAACTTTAATGCTATGTTTGTGAAAGGTTGTCGTCCTTGCAATGGAGACTTCACATTATTATGATTACGTTCCGTGCTATTTTCATTCATTTTTATTTGGTGAAGATTTTATTCAGCTACATGGCTCACTGCATGCAGGTAGGCTATTACATTGCATACAATGCATATAAAATATATACGGCAAATGCAAGATATCTTCTCAAAAGATTATTATTCTCTCAATCACACTGTAAGGATACAACTTTTATAAGAATGAAAACGGTGGCGGTGGCACAAATGGGGAGGGGGGGGGGGAGGTCGAGACAAATTTGAAAATATATTTTTTTAATAGGATATACTTTTTTTTTTAATCAACTCATATGTCTATTTTTTAAAAATGTGTGATTCTCTCTTTCCAAAAAGAAGAAGAAAAAACAAGGTATTCTTATTTATTGTTTAAAAATCCGCCACAGACGGACAGAATTAGGAGTAAATGGAGGTTAATCATTGTGTGAAACTGTTGTAGGCCTATACAGAATCATCGAGAAAACGCTGGCTACAGTTCATACACGTAACAGGCAAGGTACTTTGATTCACTTTTAAAAATCAAAATCAAAACTTTTTGAGGCCCAGCATGCTATGTGGGGTATGCGCGGATCCAGAGAAAAGGACCAAGAACTCAGTTGGGCGGGGCGTGGGCGGCGAAGAGATGGGGTTTAAAGGAGCACCTGCCTCCCTTTCTTAACTTTTTTGTTTCACTTTTTCTCTCTCTTTCTCTCTTGATATTCCTCTTCTGTTACTTTTCAATACATAATCACACGACAAGAAAGCTTTGTTTCACAGTTTTTTTTTCAATAAAAACTAAAATGGATGTTAAATATTGTGTCTGTTAACGCTTACTTATTCACTTCATAAGATAAAGTGCTCTATTTTCCCCCACTGGGTGGATTGACCTTAGGGTTTGCATTTATATGACGTTGTTAACTCAGAACTCAAGGCGAGTTGAGCTGCGTTATCCCGTCATGCCTCTCTCCATACTTACAATGTGAACTCAATCAACGAACCTGTAAGCATGGTATAGAACATAGTTTGTTTACAGAGCGACGGACGTGCGTGAGCCTCGCTGTCAATACCAAAGTAGCAAAAGTTGCAGACAATACAAAACAACTTGAGAAGGTGGGAATTCTTCTGGAAGCTACCACTAGTGGTAGGAATTTCTCTACAACTTGTGGCGTAGGAGGAAAACAAACATGAAGGTTTTGTGTTGTAGCGTTATTTTGCTTGGATTCTTAGCTGTGGTGGTGGTGGGCGCTCGACGGGGCCCAGATTGCCCCGTTTGCGACCGTACAGCCTGCGAGAAAGTCTCAGATGATAACTGTGCTGCTGGTGTCCTTTTGGACGAGTGTGGTTGCTGTCAGGTTTGCGGGAGAGAACTTGACCAAAATTGTGGCGGGAAATTCTGGACTCTTGGGAGGTGCGGGAAGGCCTACTACTGCTCGGGACCACATGTCGGGAAAGCGATCAACATCGGGAAAGGAGAAGTTGGGTTCTGCAAGTGTAGGGAGAGTAAACGCGTGTGCGGGAATGATGGGATTGTTTATGAGAACGAATGCTCTCTCAATGAGACGAGTCACGAACAGAGGAAATATGGCGGGAATAAAATTGAGATCTCCCGTGATCGAAAGATTTGTAGAAGTGGTAAGTTTATTCGGAGTTAAAGAAATTAGGCTACCATAACATCGTGCTTACATTATATTGATGGGCATCACAGTATATAGCTTAAGGAGCAGAGCAGAATAGTGGGAAAGGGGTTAATATGTAATGCGAGCGCGAAGCGCGAACGGAATTTGTGAGTCCCCAAATATAAATAGAGCAAGTCGTGTATAATACCTCAAACATATCTATGGTTAATAAAACCAATTTTTGTATATAAACGTTTTGGGAGAGAACACAACATTTTGGCGTTTGTGAATTTTTGGTTTGCTGTTTTGTTATATTTATTGGCTTGCACCCACAACCCCCACCCCCCCCCGCTCCACAACCATGAGTATGTCTATCAGACTACTACAACATTACCGTTACCAAGTCAAAAACTGAAACTGGCATTGTACATGATGTATGTCTCTTTGATCTGTATGATAATAAGAAAAAACGTGGAATTGTTCAATTACAATGATGCGACCGTAATGGATAAACGATTCTTGAAATGTTGGAACCATCTGATTCTCTATGGAATGATATAACCCGTATTTATACCCTTTTATTTTCTCTTCTCTTCTATTTATTTTGCCATTATTGTATCGTAGCTCTCACTTTTTCTTATTCCATATTAACTCGCGGTCTGATTCGCGGGGCCTATCCATAAGAAGCTATGCCGTTTCGTGGCTCATCCTTAATTTTTGTCTTTTGACTTGTCTTTATGTGACGAGGATTTGGGAGGGTATACTCGGTTAAAAACAAAATAATAATTTTTTAAAAAGGTGGATAGTTGCCACTAAAGGCGTTGATCACTACCTGCAAGCCTTTTCCATCTGCTAACAAAATAATACACGATAATTATCCGTCGTTATATCGTCATATATAATGACGATTGCCAATTACTTTTGATATTCAAATATGATAAGACCAGATTTGCGATAAAACAATGTCATTTGGCCGTGATAATTTTGTAGCAATGCTTTTTATTTATTAATTTCTTGACAAATTAATAATCGTGTCACTATGCCGAGTGAGTCAGAAAAAACTAGACACATAGAAAAATGTTAATAAATATAATAATAATAATAGTTGCGATTTATATAGCGCCTAATATGAAACAATTTCATCTCTAAGCGCTTTACAATTATTATTACCCCGGTCATAAAAAGAAGATCAATTTATAAACCCCAAATTATTATACATATTCCAAAAGAGTAACTCTCCCCGCATCTTTTGGTATCAATTAAACAGTTATGCTCTTTAAATTAGGACGGAGTTGCTTTTTTTTTAATAGCTTTTTGTTGATTTGATTTTACTCCCACTTTTGCACAATTCGAAATTTACATGTTCGCAAACAATGCGTCGCGTTCATCCAAGCGTAAAGATATAACACACAAAATTGGTACCAAAAGATGCAGGAAGAGTTACTCTATTGGAATATGTATAATTATTTGGGGTTCATTAATTGGTTTTATTTTTATTCACATTTTTCTAGATTTGTCTGACTCGGTAGAACATGTAAACAAAAAAAGTACTTTAATTCAGACCTTAGCTCAATGAATTCTAAATAATCAAGACGTGTTTGTTCGATGCCAAAAATCATAATTCCAACTCTTTCTACGGTACAGAAACGGTAACTGGAAACAGGGTTGTATATTTCGCTAGGTGGTTGTTGCTAGGGGCAACCTATAATTTGAGAAATGTGAAGTTTATTGCAGATGCCACCTTCACTTGGCAAATACTCAGGCTGATGTTTCACACAAAATATCAAGAATTACCTACTATATAAAAAAAGACAAATCATCAACATGAGAGTTATTAATGTTTTTTAATATTTTAGTGTTTTTTTTTTTGTTTTTTTTTAATATCTAGTGTGTTCTTCTTTCTAACAGCATTTCCATTTCGTCTGGCCCCTGTGAGCCTTTGTTAAATTACATTGAATTCAGTGTAAATGGCAGACACATTTTGATGATTTTATATAAAATGTCCTTTGTATCTAAATTCCTTTTGTCAGAATACGGAAGTATAGCAGCAGCATCTTGTCTTGTTGATTTAATGTTCATAAATAATAGGAAATGTATGATCTCATTCATATTTCATCGGCAATATGCAATGTGATTATTATGATTGTGTGTAAAAAATAGTTGAAGGAGCGATTCATGATTATTTTTCTTTTAAGAATTTCGTTTCCGTGGGAGTTGCAAAGCATAACACCATTGGATATTTTGTGATTTATAGACGAATTTATTTTGCTAGAGAACATGGACTGTGATAATGAACGTGTTGAAGCTGAACTATACGCCCAAAAATAATATAGGGTCAATATTAATTTCTCCTATTTTTTTCATCACCAATAGGATTGTGCACATTACCAGGCATAAAATGAATATTTGTAGTTAGTATTTCACTAAAATCTGCCCTTATTATATTTATCCTAATCAACGCTTGTATGGAATATCTACAGTCAAACAGAAGCTGTAGATTTTAAGTGATTAATTGACTTTATACTTATGTAGTAGTGGGGGGGGGGGAGGGGTCATTGATATCTTTCGTTCCCACCTTCTTTTTCTTTTCACCCCTTCATCCTCCTCCTCCTCTTTCTCTACCCCATACTAAAAGTACTCTCCTTATTCCTTCGCGTCGCATCCTAAAACATCTCATCCACTTTCTTGTCTCCTTTCCACACTTTCCACTCCCCACTCTTCCTTCACTTCCCCCTTCCCTTTTGTTCTATAACTTGATTTTCATTCGCTTGTCTTCTTCTACTCCTCCTCCATTCTGTTTCATACCTTCCTCTTCCCCTCATGCCCTTTCTCATCCCTTATATCCCTTTTCTCTTCTTTTTCTTTTCTACTTCTGTTTCCTTTTTCAATCATCAATTTATATTTGAATTGTCCTTCCCTTGTAACAAGCTCAGCATCAGCACAGCCTAGATCGATGCCAAAAGTAGCCGAGAAATTCCCACAATTCTCGGTTTGTATGTCATGCTGAGGGATGTAATTCTGTACCAGCCTTGCACAGTCAGGGGTACACCTTATTTGTTTCGAGGTCTTTTGAGGCATTCGCCCCTCAGTGAATGATTAAGCAAGCACTGTGTGAACACCCCCCCCCCCCCCCCCCCCCCCCACCTTCCATCCCCATCGCCCCCATCCTTACAACTTCGACCCAAACCCCACCCCACCGCCCCATCCTTAAACGAATAGGTTAGGAATTACTTCTTTGTTGAAATGAACGATATTTTCTGGGGCACACCCCAGCTGATACCAACAGGCCTTGTGAGACATTCAAAGACAAATATAATGTATGTTTTCCCTTCTTCAATTACAATCATTGAATATCAAAGAAACTTGCATTGTCATTTTTATCTCCCTTGTTCTGCAATGTTGAAAAATATCAAAATAATTCTTCCTCCACATCATCATCTTTCAACCATTTGTTTTGCTGAAATGGTTAATTTTTGGTTGATTCATTCTACAATAAACACTATTCTCTACTTCTATGATTATTTAAATGCATTTCATCAATCTATAATATATTTTTGTTGTTGTTGATAATTTACCTCGATAGAGGTAAATCATAACAACCAATATAACTATTGGCAAAACTTATCACTGAAACGTCAAATAGTTCGGCCAGGTTATTCAATTTAATACATATTAGTCAATAACTCTCAATATAACCACCAATGCGGATTGAATCCGTATTGTTTGCGTTATAATCTCATGTGACAAATGCAAATAAACAAATAGACAATGAAATTGTTTGGTCAATACGGATTGCCTCCCAAGCCTTGACACATATCGGGTGTTTAGTCCTATCTTCAGAAGAATTGAAGACCTTGTCGCGTTGACATCAGAAGAAATTACATCTGAACAAAAATGATCTGAGAGATTTGTGATGACGGCTGGTGGCCGAATTCCTTTCCTTTGACGAAATACATATTTATATTTTATTCTCCTCCATTACATCTGAATTAAGCCACGTTTCAGCGAATGCACAGTGTCTCTGCAGTCTGTGGCGTATCCAGGCTGGGTGCAAGGGGCGCTCGCCCCCTTTTTTCTGTTAATACAAATATTTCGAAGAAAATTGCCCTTTTCACCCCCTATGTATGTATATTCCCATATCCTGAATCCGCTACTGCTTTGAGTCTAGTTCTCTCCATCAATCAAAAGCTAACGTTAAAAAAGTATCATGTGAAGTTTCATTTCATGTATCATTGACACTGTTCTTTGATATTTGAAAAAAAGGCTAATTGTACATAATTGCGGAGAAAATTGTAAAACTCAGATAACTTGCACCGTTGAAATCAAACCAGGGGTCGCGGAGCGTTTTTGAAAGTGGGGGCTGAACAGCCCCCCCCCCCGAATCACAAATATATGTTAATTTTCACGTTTTTGTACATAATTGCTGAAAATAGTGGGGGCTGAACCCCCCCCCCCCCATCTCACGGCTTCGCTGCCCCTAGCCTGCAAAAAATAAAAATAAATAAATAAATAAAAACAACAGCAGTTTTTATAATTAATGAAATTACGACTGTGTTTCTTTTGTTTAGATGCTAATGAAGGGGGGGGGGGGATATTTCCCTATTATTTTTCTCCGAGACTTCAACTGCATTGATGATTATTTTATTTGATATATATTGGGCCTTATTCTACGGTTAGTAACCTGTCATGATATTCATAAATCATTTGCGATTTATTTCGCTGCTTTCATTTTTAAATTCTGACCTTATGTGGAATGGTGACCCGAGTTTGTCAGCTATGTTTTCTTTTCATACTTATTATTGGGACTTTGCATTTTTCGGGGGAATCGGTGAGAAGTTTTTATCACAGGTGCACTCCTCACGAAACCACGGTATCCATGGTGATATATCGTCTGTAACAACTGGGGGAGTAATTCAGAATGATGTTTACATCCACTAAATAGGTCATGGGTATTGAACATGGTTGTGCATATATACCTCTAAAATGTATCCGTTTTTCAGTCATTGTTACCAAACTGCTAACAAAGCATTCATATGCTGAAGTGAGCAACCAAGGGATCTACATCGTTTATCAAATATAATTTCATAATAATAGATTTAAATAATGTACATACCACTTACTCAGTACAGTATACTAAATTTATTTGCGTATTTTGCTACTCGTTAAAGCACAATGTCATTATGAGGTTTTCTGCGTCATACACATTTATATTTGTGTTTATTTTGGAAAATTGACCGACGAAGCATATGATTATTTGACAACTTAGTACAATAAATATTATCAAATAATGGTAATTGATCTTGAACAGTTTTTCATTTCGTTCTCAGGCCTGATCATTTTCAACGATCATTATAAATATTTCATTTTCAAGTACTCACCAACAGAATTGAATTGGAGATAAATCCAAAGTGACAGAAGGTAGCAGGACTTTATAATATCCACTTGTTTGATATGACCTCATTACTTTCCAGATTCTTCTTCAATATACTTATAAATGTTTCTTTAACGCGACTAAACAGACAAACGAAATGTTTTGCCGATTTTAATATTAATTAATTCACTTCTTATGCCATTTTGCGAACACAACTACGTGTTTTGTTTTTTAGTGTTGATGTTAGTCTGATCAAAAACATGTGAAGTTAAAATCTCTTGCAGTTCAGACAGACAAGTTTAGTGGATACGTTGCCATGACTACCCTTAGAAGTCAGCCAACATCAATAAAAGTGTGTGTGATGTAGTTAGTTAGCGGATATATTATCTGCGATTACTATAAATCGTCTGCCATTTAAGATATGCATGTAGAATAATTATAATAAAATTATATATTCGATTAGCAGCAAACGAACTAACAAACAACCAAACAAACAAATAAATAAACAAAATAAAACAAATGATTAGGTGATAATTTCACAAAATTAACTATATCATTTTGTGATCATAATTAGGGCTTAATATGGAAGACATACAGTTAACATGGTTAAGGAATATAATTTTGTGGGGATTTGAAGGTCCCAATACATTATTTGTCATTACGCCTCTAATTCAATGCCTCATATTAAAATTCTACTTTAGCTAACAAATTTTCCTTGTTAGAACAATCATTATTCACACTCTGTGAATTACTCCGTGGTTATGGTTAGAAGATGCTATTTACTTTGATGACCCTTAGAGACTTGCTACAAAATCTGAAAGTAGTTTAAGATAGGAAATAGATTTTCCGCTAGTTTTTGGCACCGGTTGTGTTTCGCTGGCCATCTCTGTTTCCTCGTATTTCCACTCTGTCTTGTGGCATGATCTTCTTGAAAGTTCAGGTTTCTTAACCTTTTAGTTGATGCTTCAATTCATCTATTATTCGGTATACAATGTTAATTTAGTTTGTACATAAACATGAAAATTATTAAGTGCTTGTGCAAGAGGTGATTCAAATCGTATGACATGTATATTGTTTCCCCTGGTTTCTTCATATTTAACATCAGTATTCAATGACTGTATTCCTATGTCGAGTACCAATGTACTTGTTCTTGGTTTAGAATGTTTTGCCGAAGGTCGTATGGTAGTTCCTTGGCTGGGATTTGAGCATCTCACCTATTGGGATCCGTGTCTGATGACATTGAGCTCTGAGCAAAGGCCCCACATCCACCCCATGACACTGCTTACGTAGGTGTGTCAATATCCCTCATATTAATTAAGGATGTTCGTTGATTACATTAAGGACAATCATTATCTGCATTTCAAATTTAAAGAGCCAATGGAATAAAACTTTGCAAAAATATATTTTGAACATCCTATTTGGCCCTTCATGTTTCAAATCGTTCATAATTAAAAGTGATCATGGTGATTGTAACTTCCGAACGACTTGGTGAGACACCCCTTTGATATAACTAAAGATTGATACAGAGATGACAGATGAAACAAATTATTGTGGATCTCTAAACAAAGATCGCCCACAGCAGGAACCTGCCAAAAGCTGGTCATAACCGGGTGTGTGTGTCTTTGCAATTTAGTGCGTGTCCCGCAGCCTTCGTCCATCGGGCCGCTGCTAGCTCCCCGGCTAGCTCCTACGATTCCTATAGTGTTTCAACATGGCTGTAGCAACATTACCTCCATCTTGCTCAAGCGTACCTGAAAAAAGCCACATGCATAATAAATTAATACTGTGTTAATAATAGAAAAAAAAAATCTGTATCCCCTTACGGTGGACGCACGGATTCACCCTGCGCACTGAGGTGCACGTACATGACCGTCGCTATCTACCGAGTATGACCATGCCAATATACTATCTGTCCCCATTCCTTGAACGGTCAATGTCATTCATATCTCTCATCATGGTTTCAAGGATTCTAGATGGACCTTGACACAGTCAGCATCCAGTCAATGAAAGAGATATTCCACGTCCAATGGACGAACGTATCCTCTGCGTAATCCTACTCAGATCAGCCGCAAAGATGGTCGCTCTACCGAGTATGACCATGCCAACAGGCTATCTGTCCCCATTCCTTGAACGGTCAATGTCATTCATATCTCTCATCATGGTTTCAAGGATTCTAGATGGACCTTGACACAGTCAGCATCCAGTCAATGAAAGAGATATTCCACGTCCGATGGACGCACGGATCCTCTGCGTAATCCTACTCAGATCAGCCGCAAAGATGGTCGCTCTACCGAGTATGACCATGCCAACAGGCTATCTGTCCCCATTCTTTGAACGGTCAATGTCACTCATCTCTCTCATCAGGATTCAAGGATTCTAGATGGACCTTGACACAATCAGCATCCAGTCACTGAAAGAGATTTCAGGCCTTCCATGTCCGATTGAGTTTAACCGAGCTTGATCATTCACTGAAAGAGATTCAGGCTTCCATGTCCGATTGAGTTTAACCGGGCTTGATAACTTGTGACAGAATTGGAAGCTAATCATGACATTTTTAACATCCTTTTATTCTGATGAGCGTGGAAACCAGTAGGGGGAAATATAGGGGAGTTTACATTTAGCTACGAATATTATTAAAGTCCAGTCCAGTATCCCACAAACCGCGGGGTGAGAGAGAGGGTGATTAGAGTTGTAACATTTTAACCTTCTTTACTTCCGACGAGCACTGAAACTAGGCGCATTTGAAATAAAATTATAGTCCAAGATGACTTGCATTTTTTTACCCATTGAGAAACTCTAGATATCACCAAGAGAAGGAACAAAAAGTGAAAAGGAGAGAGAGAGAGAGAGAGAGAGAAGAGAGATGGGGGGGGGGTAAGAGAGAGGGCGGAGGGAGAGAGAGGAGGCGAGCGAGTGGATTTGAGAAAAGGGGCTCCCCTCATGTCGTAACACATAGATGTGTAGGGCACAATCACATAAGTATCATTCTACTTTAATGTTATGATTTGTGTGACCTATGATTGATGTAGGCCCCTACATGTAGGAATTCGGCTAATGAGATGGGTTTGTATATGTTTGCTTTGGCTCATATGACATTTGCTCCAGTGACAATAATTGTTCTGCAATATACAGTCTGTGTCAAATAAAATGGTACAGTTAGAAAACATTTTTTTTTCAAGTATGAAAATTAGTCACATTCTAAAAGTGTTTGATATTTCCATAAAGTAGAAAAATCAAGCTTTCTTCTGCATTTTTTTCTTATCCCATTTGCTGCTGTTGATCTTGAGATATGACCAGTTTTCTATAATCGAGAAAAATGTACTTTGCGCAATTCCCCATGCTTCTCTATGGGTTTCGCACATAATAGCCATGAATTCAGAATTTCGATTAGCTCATCGCCGCACAAAATTTAGCATGTTTTACAAAAGCAAATTATACAAAGCTAAGTGCATTAGCGAGAAGAATCTTTTAGCTTTAAGTTGGTACCACATTCATACATCGTTTGAGAAGATTTCATACCTAAATGATTTTTTCCCAACTGTACCATTTTTTTTTTGGACACAGACTGTACACTAATCGAATTACTATAACTTCAACCCTGGACTTTACAATATACCCTATACCCTATCATAAAACCCTATTGTAACCCTAACCCTAGCCCGACATCTTAGACGACATAAATCCCGAATCAACTGTCGCTGGAGTATTTGTCGGTTCCCTCATAAGACAGCTTGTGACCTGGTCACAACTTATGGTGCATGTTTAGGCAAGTTTGTGTCCCGCAGCCATCACCTGCGATTCCTATCAATAGCGGACGCAGACCGACGTCATACAATGAATGTATCGGGCCCGTGCGTAAACATAATAGAGCCGCTTTGTCCTCAGACAATTGGGCCCGGGGAATGCATTCAATTCTGATACTTTTTTGGATTCCGCTTGACCTGCTAATGACTTTTTCTAAATGGAATGGAGCAAGGAATTTTTATTGTGTGCCCGACAAAAAAAAAACAAAAACAAAACAAAAAAACTAAACAACAAAAACAAAACAAACATGTACATTCCTGCGTTCGACCGCAAGATCTTTCTGGACATCCAACGCAGACCGGTTGTCGCAGAGAGTTGGATGCACCGATGATATCACTGATAGATTGGTGAGACCAGGGGTTGTAATGACAATCCCCGTGTTAAAGGGAATCTAGTGTAGTGGGAAGAATGAAGAAACTTTATGGAGCTTCCTTTTATATTTTCATATGATATTGGAAGAACATCCATAATAAAAAGCTCCAACAGCAAAAAGAGGATTGCTCTTCATTACCCCTAATATGTCTATAATATGAGATCCAAACTAATACCACACAGCTGATGTTTGGGTCTCCGAAACATCTTTGTGCTGCCCCTACATGCATTTCCTGTGTAAGTGCAACATGGAGTACTCAAGCTGAACTTGGTAGTAATGTCTTATGGCATTTAGGAGATGATCCAGTATAACTTCACAGCACAAATAATGCTTAGCTCGAATTTATCACCTCTCCAAGATCACTTTTAGACAGCGTCTTCCACATTTCATTGCATGACCAGAACATAATTTCACTTTAAACATGTCTTCTACATGTAGAAACCGAGCGTTGAAACTATTTTAAAATGAACATAACTAAGGGTTGTATCTTTCCATATCTGTCCTGGGGGACGAGTAGATGGGCGGAGGGACGTTGGATGTTGGCCTATAGTATTCACAAACATTCAAAAAGTCACTTTCCTTATCATTCATGTCTTGGTGAGTTGCTAACAAACCTCCTCTAAACGAGTTGAAATAAAGTGTCCTCTGCCCTTGCTCTAACGAAATTAAGCTGTCTAGGGAAAGAACCTTAGAAAATGTTGCAAAAGGAATTGAGAAAGATAGTTCGTTCAGCTGAAAACTTTCCACGAAGGGCCCCCCCAAAAAAAAAAAAAATAATAAATAAAATAAAAAAACAAAATTAATAAATAAAAAAAAATAAATAATATAAATAAATTAAAAGGAATATTTTAGATTACATAATATAAGATAGTCGGTATTTATTGATTTATCCAAGGTAAAAAACACAATCCAAGCAACAACAACAAAGACAAAAAAATAAATAAATAAGGAGGTATCGTCAATCAGTACAAATTCAAAATTTATGTCGAAATTTCCTGACAGAAAATGTTAGATATGACCGTTTTACGGTGAAGACATTTCGTAATGATTGTGAGACAAACAGCAACCATAACTCATTGCGTTATTAATGTCACGAAAGGTTATTTGCGAAAACCAGCAGGGGAATGTTTGTAAGTGAAAGAAAATCAAGATCTTTGAAAAAGTGTCGCGGGCCTCTTCCAGAACAGTATAGGTGTACTTTTTATGTAGGCAGTGGCTTATCGTTCATCTAGTTGAAATTGAAAAACAACCCTGTCGACAAAAGGAATTAAAAAACAAACAAAAAACATTAATGGGACAAACAAAAACAAAAAAACAGAAGCTGGTCAAGTTCGAAATTTTTGGTGGTCAATAGGCCAGTCAAAAAAGGTTTGAAAACACCGGGTCTACTCTTAGTTTATCAGCCTTTTGAGCGAATGGCCTGTCAGGAAGAAAATATTATTATATGGTGAGAAATCGTTGCTTGCTTTACGCCCCACCTTTTTAACAATAATAGATTTGCCCATGTATACCCCCTATCAAAAGTGATATTGCTTTGCGTCCAGAATTTGATCAAGATAAAAAAAAATGATATAAAGTGTAAAGCTTTACTTTTCGATTCGTAATAGAAATAAATCACACTTGAACACCATAGTAACGGGTTAATGATATTTAAAAAAATGTCTGGATTAGGGGGTGTAGGGCGAAGTTAATTATTTCTACATTTAGATATGTGGAAGGACTGAAGCCATACCTAAACATTACGTGAGGTTGGTGAATAAAATGCCTTTTAGCGAACGCATTCAAACTTTATGAAAGTATTCTAATTTTGGATCGGATTCAAGACTTTCACAAGACTTTTACAAGTACCTGCATAAATTTGAAGAAGAAGAAGAAGAAGAAAAAAAAAAGATTACTTTTGTTTTCAGTGTGTAAGCATGCAGTTATACATTTAGATTTATGGTATAGCACTGAAGTTAAAATCTACATGTATAACCATGATAACAAGAGGGGGTTGATGTCTGGTTTTGGGGGCGTTATAGGGCGCAGTTGATTTGAAAGGTATCCTAAATTTGGCATTGCATCAAGAATTTCCGTCAGACGTCTTAACCATGGACCTCCGAAATTCATACTTAATCCTCTGAGCCTACTTTCATTTCCCTACCGTTTTCCATCTGATGGTAATTACCTATGACGTTTGTATTCGGGATGGTGATAAAGACAGAACGATCCCGGTATTTTCCTCTTACCACAACACTAGTGTCATTTGACACGATATTCACTTCACTCGACCCAGGAGAAGTTAGATTCCAGGATATGAAGAGACTTCCTTGAATGTCGCAATGTCTCATCGGTGTATTATGTGGTGGTTAAATCAAATCGTATAACCTCAGGGGAACATGCCTGTCTTGTAGCTTCTGTTGGCTATAGGCTAACTTTTGCCATTCTTACGGTTTTGATAGGCGGAATTGTAAAAAACCTCCCGCGAACCCTACCTGCTCCGTACGCGTATGAAGGAAAAAAAAAAAATCTTGTGTGCGACGTAGATTTTTTTTCTATGAAATACATCGTAGAGAGGGTCACGATGCACATACGACCAGTTGTGACCACCACATAAACTGGAATCGGAAATATTTATTAAAAAACCCTTTAAAATCACATTCACTACGGAAAATGCACTAAACAATACCAGAATAATTATTGACTCTTCATTCATTTGGAGATGACTATTTTGAACTTTTCGGAATATTATTCCCCCTCTCACTCTCTCTTTCTCTCTCTCTCTCTCTCTCTCTCTCTCTCTCTCTCTCTCTCTCTCTCTCTCTCTCTCTCTCTCTCTCTCTCTCTCTCTCTCTCTCTCTCTCTCTCTCTCTCTCTCTCTCTCTCTCTCTCTCTCTCTCTCTCTCTCTCTCTCTCTCTCTCTCTCTCTCTATCTCTCTCTCTCTCTCTATCTATCTCTCCTCATTTTCTGATTACCATACATGGTACATGTATCATTAATTGACTCTCCTTTACCAGTTTCCATTTATTTACACACTTTTGTGACTGCTCCATTTTATGCCATTGGAATGAAATCCAATACGAAGCAAATATAGATTCAATCCAATTCTTATTTAAAAGAATGACCTACATATTGCCACGATATGTTTATTCATGAATTGTTGTGACGACATTGAGTTAATGATCCTGTGATTTTGAAAACATTTTCCGTGCTTCTTTGCAATGCAATGAGATAATTGGATATGTTGGATGATGTTGTAAACATGTTATTGTTGGTGCATAGCATTAATCGATTAATTATCATTTTTTTTTCTCTCTCTCTCTTTCTCTTTCTTAATTTTTCCCTCCCCTTTTCTCTCTACCTTCTCTCTCTCACACTGTCTTTGTGTCTTGCCCCCCTTTTCGCCCCCCCCCTCTCTCTCTCTATCTGTTTATCTCTCTCTCCATCTATATATCTGTATCTTCTATTTTCTTCTATTTCATTATCTGAAAAGCTCGCTCGTGATGAGATTTGAGCGAGCACCAGGCCATCCACGGTTCTTCACTACCAAGCGTGGTCCGGTGAGCAAACGTACATGCAATGTGAAGGGAGGGTTTCCGCGCACCTTCATCTCCTGGACGAAAGACGGCGCTCCACTACCGGGTGACCATGCCAACATTGCTGTACAGACGATTGGTGGACCTCAGGAAAACCAGGCAACTGGATGGCTCCTTGTGAGTTATTGTTAATTTCCTACTAAAACTGCTTTTTTTTACACCGTTGCATTTACAAATAAATGCCTTAAACCTGTTAAAAGGTTATTATTATTACATCTTATAAAGGGTTAAAAAATGAATGACAAGTGAGTTGCTTGATGAGTCACGTTACTATCAGTTCTCTGTCATTTCTCTGCATTCGCCTACGACTGATGCATATCGGACCAGGGTTTGAATTACATCTTTCGGATGGTGAATACAAGTTGTGAATTAAAAATTTCAATATTTGCTTCTTTGGTAAAAATTAATATGCATTCTTTGCTTTTGATAAAGTATAATGTAACAACATTTTTATGCCTCCGCCACCGAAGGTGGTGCCGGAGGCATTATGTTTCGGGTTGTCCGTCGTCCGTCCGTCCGTCCGTACGTCCGTCCGTCCGTCGTCGTCCGTCCGTACGTCCGTCCCGTTTTCGTTCTCGCGCATAACTAAGAACCGTTTGACGGATCATTTC
Source organism: Paracentrotus lividus (assembly GCA_940671915.1). Lineage (NCBI taxonomy): Eukaryota > Metazoa > Echinodermata > Echinoidea > Camarodonta > Echinidae > Paracentrotus > Paracentrotus lividus. The sequence continues at coordinate 2,709,594 of CALNVZ010003432.1, read as the reverse complement.
AAACTTGGATCATGTATGCATATGGTAGGGACAGGAATGTCTGATTAGACTTTGGATCATTAGGTTAAAGGTCAAAGGTCACAGAGGTCATTGTATGCATGAAATATGCTCGTTCTCTGCCATAACTTAAAACCGTTTGACCACATTGTGCATAATATGAGGGTCAATAAACTTATTAGATTTTGGGGTCATGAGGTCAAAGGTCACAGGTCATTGTGTACGTGAAAATGGCTCTCGTTCTTGCGATACACTTAAGAACGTTTGAGGGATCAACTTCAACTTGGATCATATTTACATATTGGGAGGGACAATGAACTTATCAGATTTTGGGGTCATGAGGTCAAAGGTCACAGAGGTCATTGTGTACATGAAATGGCTTGTTCTCGCAATAAATTAAAAACGTTTGACGGATCAATTTCAACTTGGGTCATATGTGCATATGGGACGGACAATAAACTGATTAGAATTAGAGTCATGAGGTCAAAGTTCAAAGGCCACAGAGGACATTGTGTACGTGAAAATGGCTTGTTCTTGTGATAACTTAAGAACAGTTTGATGGATGAACATCAAACTTGGTCATGTGTGCATATGGTAGGGACAATGAATTTATTATATTTTGAGGTCATGAAGTCAAAGGGCAAGGGCACAGACATCATTGTATACATGAAATGGCACGTTCTTGCTGTAACTTCTGAACCGTTTTATGGATCAACTTCAAACTTGGGGAAAGATGAACTGATTAGATTTTTGAGGTCAGGACATCAAAGGTCACTGGTTATTTATGTAAATGACTCGTTTGTGCAATTTCTGAGGACCTTTGACAGATCAACTTAAACATGTTTATCCCTTTTATTACATCAGTAGCCATCCTTCCTGAGTTGGAAATAATTCTGATGATACAACTTTAATAGATTTGGGTCAATATCTCAAAGATGTCATGGTATAAATGGATGTAAATACTCAACATGCGGCATGCCTTTTTTTCCGATGTGGCAATACGGAGGCATGCCTTCCGACCGTGCGCGGTCGAAGATTCATCTAGTTTTTTATCATCTTGTTCTGACAATGATATTATGTCGGTGATTCAGTGTCAGAAAATGACTCACTGTATCCTATTTTAATTTCGTTATCAAAGAAAATGTTGTACTTATATATATTAACCCAAAAGAGAATTAACTTCAAATTTTGTAATACTTTTCTTTTCTAGATCTCGCCCGTGAGCTGGGAGGATGCCGGAGAATACACCTGTGAGGTGACGAACGGTGAGGGCGACATACTACAAGCGAGTATGTTTCTAGATGTTCGAGATGGTTAAATCAATCAACATTGAACGTGAACAGCTCATGGAGAACAGTTCGAGAAAATTGTGTTCTACAGATGAAAAATGATGTTGTTAAACTGGATACGGAACCAAATTGGTTATTAGGATGACTGGTTGAAAAACATGCTGTGATGTACTAGTATTCAGATTTAAAAGCTTGATACATTGTACAGGATAAACAATGCTGAAGCAGGCCTATCAAAGCATAAAATAACTCGCAAAAAGCTCTACTTGTAACTCTGCATAGTTCGGTGTTATGCTACTGTCACAAATGTTTGTACACTGTAAAAAATATTTTTATTTTTACAGCAAATCTACTGTCAGCAGAGTCGCCATAAAAAATGTAATTTAAAAAACAGTTTTGTTGTAAATTTCTCCTGCAAATAATTACGTGAGAAATACAAAATATACATCAGGAGTAACACGTTTGTTCCGTTTTAACCAAATATGTCAGCTGTGGAACTCTAATAATGATTTCTTTTCTTCTCTTTCATTAATTATTAGAGGAGAAATTTACAGCAAAACTGTTATTTCAAATTACATTTTTGTATGGCGACTCTGCTGACATCACTTTGCTGTATTATTTTTTTTACAGTGTACGACCGATGCGTTCATACCAATCTCTCGTGTTCTGGAGTTGGTAGATTCGTAGATTGAAAGCTTGTCGTTTACGACGCGGCGTTCGTCCGATCGTCTTACGAAAGAGGGTTTCATACGAAGTTTTGGACAAAACCATCGACAATCTTTAAACTTACGAACGGTCTGCGAACGTTGGTTTCATACGGCCTTACCCCTTAGCTCTTCCGAATTTCTTACGAAATAGTCTGAAAATCGTTCGCACGGCGTCCTTAATCGTTCGTAATGGCGTTTGTGACTGTGGCTTAACTTGTCAAAACTACCCTCGACTCATTTCAAAGTCAGGAGCAGCTCCAAACCTGCATGACCTGTGAGCAGAACATTTTCAAAATTTTGCAATTGCCCCCGACTTCGAATAAAGCATCACCATGATTATAATCGGATTATATGACGGCCTCGGTTCTTTAATCTAATGCTCAATGCCGTGAAAATAATGAAAATATCAAAGGGAGGATTTTGATCTTTGGGATTTTGTTTAAAATGAGCAGTTGATTTTTGTAATAAATTAACGTAGAAAATAAAATCAACGTGTATTTGCATACGATTCCACTTCAAAATGCCGTTTCTCGGCTCGCACAGTCATGACAGGAAAGATTCCTGAGGTAAATAAGTACTCTTCAGGGGCCGCGGAGCCGGGGGGGGGGGGGGCTGGGGGCTTCATCCCCACTTTTTTTTCCGGCAAACGTGTACAAAAACGCAAAAATGACCATACATTTGTGATTTTTAGCCTGTTTTTAGCCCACTTTCGACTCAGCTCCTCCACTTTCAAAAACGCTCCGCGGCCCCTGCTCTTCAAGGACCCCATGGAAGAACAGTAGTATGTACCGCTGAAATGGGCTATCCGCCGTATTCTCATTCTAAAATGTATTATGTATAATGTATAATAAATTAATGTATTGTTTTACGGAAATAAAAACAAACAACCAATAATTTTAATCCCTTTCCCACTATTTTTTTTTTATTGCAATGTCAAGAATATCAAGATGTTTATTGCTGAAATACAATATAGTGAACAAATTATTTAATTTGGACAATGACCAATGGATGAACTCTTGGTATGTTATGCTAATATGTTCCTGGTGGTTATGGCAGCATGATACAGTCTAGTTCTTGACATTTATTGCAATATTATTTGTCAATAAACCGCAGGCGCAAACATGGGTTTTATTGACAAAGTTCCACCAAACACCCATTACTAGCCAAGAAACATGACTGACGTGGCCGCGAGAAACATAGTGTAAACGCAGCATAACAAATATTTAGATAATACCATTTTAATACCTATAGTTAGAAAATATGGACAAAAAGATGTTCAAATGGAATGCGTATGACTTGTGTATTTTTCTATCAATAATGACGCTCGATGCTAGATCATCATGACAACAACTCTACACTGTAAAAAATATTTGTATTTTTACAGCAAATCTGCTGTCAGCAGAGTCGCCATAAAAAAATGTAATTTAAAAAACAATTTTGTTGTAAATTTCTCCTGCAAATAATTACATGAGAAATACAAAATATACATCAAGAGTAACACATTTGTTCTGTGTTTACCAAATACGTAATCTTTACAACTCTGATGATTTTTTTCCTTCTCTTTCATAAATTCTTAGAGGAGAAATTTACAACAAAACTGTTTTTTAAATTACATTTTTGTATGGCGACTCTGCTGACATCACTTTGCTGTATTTTTCCGTTTTTTTTTTTTTTACAGTGTAGTTTACGCAAAATCTACTAATTTTCCCTCAAATAAGTATTATCACCACCTTTTCCAAGCATTTTGAAATATCAAGTATATACTGCGTCATGATCACAATGAAGATAGAAATAATATTCTTAATATCTTAAATTCTTAAGCGAATTATAATAATAATAGACATGAAAAAAGAAAATTACGCAGTGATATTCTGGCCTATTGCAAAATAACATTATAACATTATTATTATTATTATATACACTGTCCGTCATAAAGGTGGAATCATTTTTTTGCCATCAGCGCACGATAAGCATGGATTATTGCTCGACTTAATTTACCTTGCCTACTTGAATACTGTTAGAGTCTCCCGCTTAGTAATCGTATTTCTGGAAACCCTTGCCTATATTACATTGGACATACTACTCCCAACCCATTCACTTGACCATTTTCCAATCAACAGTTTTGTCAACCCCCGTGATGCCCATTTTTGGTCAATTTTCTTCATTTTGGGGCCGCCTTTTTGTTTCTCGCCGATCAAGCCCCCCCTCAAGTCGCTTACCCCCATGCAAACGCGACTGAGGTGTAATAGTTTTCATGTTTCTTAAGTTAAATCTATATTCTGCGGGGACAGGCTGAGGTCTGTTGTCTAGGGGGAGGGGTTGAAGATAAAAAACGAGATTGGTAGAAAATTCGGAATATTTTATTCCATCTTTATGCTGAAAACAAAAGAAATGAAAACCACTTTAACCCTTAACCCGTTAAAGTTATCATCATTTTTCCGCTTTTGATAAAAATTATTGTGTGTAGCGATTGTGCACTGTACAAGGTTTCGTAATAAGTCTATTATTGCCATAATTATATTTTATTTTGATTTATGTTTGGTGAGATTTACAATACAATTAGCGGTGAAGATATAGAAAATTTCACATGGTAAGTTAAAAAAATGAAGAAACATTGAAATGTTGAACCCACAATGCAAATCATTTTGACCCGCTCTCTCCTAGACAAAGAGTGAGTTCAGCGACGCGCATCTGTAACCATAAATCTAAGATTTTGATTTAGTGCGTAGGAACGTTAACTAAGCAATCCATCCACCTCAGACGTGCTTTCCATTGAGGAGACTGAGGATCGGGCATGTGTGGTGAAGTCTGCGTTTTCCCCGTAACAGAAAAAGCTGGCCCAAATTAAGAAAAAATATCAGACAACAATGCATCTCAGCTAGGGTTAACTAGTCATACGTCGGCGTAACGGGATGAAAAGGGGTGGCATGCTTCGATTCTCACGGTGACAAAAACCTATTTTTGTATAAGAAAAATAGCAGAACCGCATAGGGAAATCTGTTGCTAGGAGATCCTCGCTCAAGATATTACCGAGTCCCAAACAGTGAAACCTCACGGTGACAACACTCTAAGTAAATTAATAACGGAGCAACAATATGTGTACAGCTTGAGCCAGAAACAATAACCTATTGCCACCACTTATTCATGGAAAAACGATACAACATGTACTTTACTATCAGTTAAACTTGAATCCATTATATATGCGAACCTTGTCGTATCAAACAATATGTCTATACTTTCTTTTGTAATGTTATGCTTATGTAAATACTGTAAAGAAAGATAACAGTCCACATGAATTCGCTCTCAAATTGTGATTTGAGTATTCACTGTAGAGTGGTTTTGCTTATTTATTGGCCATTAAAAGTTACCAAAATGTGTTACGATGGAGAGTCAATGCATTGTGTTTTTAATTCTTGATGTAGTCTTGGATTTGAGCTTGTTTCCAGTGAAGAGTGAACAATAATTATCACCTGCCATGAGAAGTGCTTACATGTTATAACTCCGGATCTCTGGAGTCACCGCGATGTCTCCACAGTCTCCGCGCCGTCTCATGTGTCTGGAGAAAATCGAGTGTGTTCATATTTATGAGTATAGAAGAATAGTAAATGTCACCGTATTTATGTTTTCTGAAGTACACTCATAGAACGCGTGTGGGCTGCCCACCTCGTGTCAAATTTTGTTTTCATATTGTCTAAAAACATTTATGAAAAAATATCTGAAAGTCGTAAAGAATAAAAATCGAAAGAAGAGAGACAAAAAAAAAACAAACCCAGAACAATTCTGTTTATGAGCTTGAGAAAATCATCCGTTGAATGTACATTTTTTTTTGCCTATTATTATAGGATTAAAATTTCCAAGGGGGTCATTTATTCACTAGTCAAACATGATTTATACAATTACTTCATATTTTTTTTGGTCAGAAATCAAAGAATTTCCCCCTATCTTTCAGAATGAGATTATGACTAATTATTATTTGCCAGCTGATCTTTTGAAAAAAATATTGAAGACTCTGGAAAGAATGTCATCTGCTAATAATATGCTGTCTGTGATAGTCTGCAACGTGTTCAAGCCTATTCGCAGCCCTGAAACTCAAAAGCTCATCACAAAAGCATTTCCACATCCACTGTTCGCTGTCATGAAGATTGGTAAACCAGAATTGATCTAATCAATTTCTAAGTTAATGTGAACTTTCGATCTTGTCATTTCCAAAAGTTGAGTAACGAAAGTCAAAAACTAAAAGGTTCACACTGCTTGGCCAATGGTTTATTGTGCGTTTGTGTATTACTATTATATGGGAGGTCAACGTAGATTCCACGAGTATTGTGTAAAATGTGATAAACAAAAATAGAATATTATTTTGTAACAATGATGTCATGGAATTACCCCTATACAAGGTCGCACCACTATACAATGCATTGCGAAATCCCTAATATTATGACAAAAATATGACTTTTGGGCTGTTGTATATCTTATTGTGTATGTGGCCCACCCACCCCAGACTCAATATTTATCAGGACAAAAAGGAACCTACGGTAATTAAATGCGTTAAAGGAGAATTGTCCCTTTGTAGATAGTTGGCTTACTGTGGATGCAGAAAAATCAAATAAGCACATTAATGAAGATTTGGTGAAAATCGGATAAATATTGAGATCTCTAATGACATAGGAAATCTCCCATTGGCAACGCAGTCACCATTTGTGATGTCACGAAGGGAGAACTCCCCATATATGGTGTGCACAAAAACTATTCATAATGTCTCTTTATTTTCATTCTAATGATAGAACAGTTTTTCTTTTCATGATATATTATGACTTTCATATAAACCCCTCCCAAAAAGTTTCGCAAGTGGACTTTGGGCCATGATAACTTTTCAGGTACGCTTTAGTTATTCCTGATATTCATACCATTGGAAAGATAATTTATTTCCCTTTTTATTGATATCCTATTTGTAATGATTTTGGCATGCTTCAATGCACAGAATATCAGAATATGGAGAAATGTAAAAAGTCAAATGTTGCAAAATGCATTCATCAAAGTGCAGTTCCGCCACTCGACTTTAGGCCCTGATAGCTTTTTGGGGTATTTTCTAATTTTTATTGAATTTTATACCATTGTCAAGTAAATTTATTCCTCTTTTTAATGACACCCTAATTGTAACGAGAGTGTTGTTCTTGCATGCACAGAACACTTGAATGTTAGGATAAGTCAGAAGCTAAATGTTCCATATTGAATGCCTATTGTCAGTATTACTGTCTGTTGCCAGCAATAACAAAACATTTCGCTATTTTTCACTTTTTACTTTGCATTACATTCATGAGTTATGTGCATTGAAACATGATGTACTATTGCAAATAGGGCATCAATAAAAAGAAGAATAAAAGAACTTTTTAATGCTGTGAAAATTGATAATGCTTGAAAACCATGCACATTAAAATGTATCAAGCTTCAAAGTAGTGTTACAGAAATTTAAACTGAAAATTATCTTTCGCTTTGCCATGTATTCAGGTGGTGTTCAGGGTTCCTGTGGACCCAAGCATGACATAACCATGACAAATAAGGTATCAATCAAAAGAGGAATAAATTAACTCGACAATGGTATAGAATTCAATAAAAATCAGAAAATATCCCCAAAGTTATTAGGACCTAAAGTCAAGTTGCGGAACTTCAATGTGATCAATAAAAGTGCATTTTACAACATTTGACTTTTTACTTTTCTCCATATTTTGATATTATGTGCATTGAAGCATGACAAAATCATTACAAATAGGATATCAATAAAAAGGGGAATAAATTATCTTTCCAACGGTATGAATATCAGGAATAACTAAAGCGTACCTGAAAAGTTATCATGGCCCAAAGTCCACTTGCGAAACTTTTTGGGAGGGGTTTATTTACAAGTGATCCCATAAAAAATTCTTTATTCTCCCTTTAGAACTAAAAAAAAAGAGGATTTTAGTACTTGTGTACAATAGATATGGGAAAGATCTCCCTGCATTACATCACACATCATGGTCGCGTTGCCAATTGGAGGATCTCCATATCATAAGTGATCTCAAAATCTAAAAATTCATATCTCTCCTATTCATTGCTTGATTTTTATGAACCTTTCCCAATATGTTTTGGGGGTTTGTCTCCATTAACTGAAGCTAAATTTCTATGAGGGGATAATTCCCCTTTAATATAAAAGCGTGTGATCATTATCTATTATTTCAGACAAATCATTTAACAACAGGTAGTTTAATGAAATAAAGTTAAATGGTAACGAATATGTCAACACACGTTTTCAAAAAGGGGGAAACCCCGCCAGAAGTCTAGGACCAAACTGATGAAATAAATTTTTTGTGTGTGTGTGTGTGTGTGTGTGTGTGTGAGAGAGAGAGAGGGAGAGAGACAGGGGAGAACAAGAGAAAGAAAGAAAGAAACCGAGAGAGAGAGAGAGAGAGAGAGAGAGAGAGAGGGAGAGTACATACTACGTCTCTCTCTCTCTCTCTCTCTCTCTCTTTCTCTCTGTCTATCTCTCTCACTTATTCAGTATATTTGTCAGGTTTGTTTATAATGTCGTGAAAATGGGCGTAACTCGGCCTAAAGTAGATTGGTATAAAGTGAATAAGCATATTTTATGGAACAAGGTGTTCAAGGTTCATTATTAATATATACGGAAAATCAAAGGTTTTTTTTTATGGACTTGTTAAGATCATTTAGATAATTGCTAATGGACTTTTGAGGTATTTACATAATTCTTCTAATCTTGTAAACAGGTAAACTATTGAAAATTCAAGTAGATCTCATCTACAATTCTAAGCATGTGTGCATTTGGAGCTTATATTACCCCCCCCCCCCTAAAGGACAAAACAAACAAAAACAAAAATAATGGGCAGAAAACAGGAAAACGATGAAGGTATGAAAAGGATGATGACGCGACAACAATTGTTAAAAGTTATAGATAAAAGCCTATCGTAAATCTATATTAATAACAATATTTTTTTTTACACAATGCAACTAAAATATAAAAGAAAAGAAAAAATAATAAATTATTCTGTCAAACCTTGGTGTAAACCGACCAGCCCCCGTCGCGAAGCGACGGGAACTGACGAACCAGTAGGCATATTTGGCGAAGTTTTGAAAATATCTATACATTGACCACAAATTTCGTGGTCAAAAATACTTATTTGAATTCATACTCACATTGAATCAAATCTTGGAAGTTTTTCCTCGAATTGGTGACATCTGCGAATGTTTCACATGAAGTAATCACTAATAATGTAGAAAAATACAGGAAAATTGAGTCCATCAACGTATATCTCTCCGTGCGTGCGTTGTCTTTCGCCATACGTCTTCGCACAGTAAAATGACGTCATAGAAAATGGCAGCGATGGCACCAACACTATGAGAAGAGACAAGGCCAACGGAAAATTCAATTTGGTAAGTCAAGAAGCTCTTTATATAAACTGGACAGCCAAAGAAAGTACCCACCCTGTCAAAGGCCGCCACACAAATTCACGACATAATAAAACAATTTTGTACACAGTGTGCTACAATACCCCTTACTAATCACATACACATAAGCAATTGAATATCTTCATAACAAAAGAAGAACTTGACATGCATAGCATCTTTGTCTCTGAATCAAAAGTCCCACACAAAAGCATTTTCCACCAAGCAAAAATGGCCACTGAATGGCATCACATTGTTCAACAGGACAATGCAAGACCCCATACAGCACGGTTCACCTCCAACTTCCTTCAGGAGCAGGACATTGACGTCATCCATGGTGTGGCATGCTCTCCTGACCTCAATCCCATTGAGCATCTGTGGATGATAACTTGGCAGACGGGTGAGATCAAGGGAACAGCCTCCTACCAATCGGCAAACATTGATCCAAGCTCTGCAGGAGGAATGGACAGAACTTCCCCAGGACTACGCCAGACAACTTGTCCAAAGCATGCGTCAGAGATGCCTGGAATGTGTCCAGGCACGAGGAGGACATACACATTATTGAACATTGTTGTTTGTGTCTGGTTATTTCATCCTTTTGACATTGACTTTTGTGTAAAACATGGACGGCTCATTCTGTTACATTTGTTGACTTTTGATTCAGTGACCAAGATGCGTATATGCCATTTTATTTCTTGTAATAAAGATAATCACTTCCTGTTGGGTATGTGATTAGTAATGGATTATTGCACCATACCTGTGTACAAAATTGTTTATTTCTATGGGTGAATTTTTGTGTGCAGCCTTTGAAAGAAGGGGTACTTTCTTTTGCTGGCCAGTTTACTTTCATTTTTTAGTCGTTGTTACGCGTGAAAACATCATAGAAACCTTACAACAACATTTTTAACATTAGATGATTAAATTGACCAGTATAATCCTCTGGCGCTCATCTTCGCTGATTATTTCGCTGTAAATGGAGGTGGTGGAAGTACAGCCCCGTCGCCTTCGGCAACGGGGCTGTGTATAGTTAACCTTGGTGGAGAGAAGGCTAAGCCCCCATACGTATGCGCCCCGATTTTGTGAGAAATTTATAGTTAGAACATTGGAAGATCATGATTTTTGTAAATATTAAAATTGTTACTGCACATGTGTCAAGACGGCCCCACTCGACACACTTTGCCTCGAAAATTTATAATCTATACTAGCCTTAACGTGCAGACCCTCTCAACTAGTTTTGCTAAGGAGATTTTGAGCTCCGCCCGGGCTAAACATGAACTATTATCATGAACCCAATAAAATATCTGCAAACTCATAATCAATCCGATAAGTAAGGGCTAGAAGGGTCCCATCAGGTTTACTGTTAAACTCTATCTTACAGGCCTCTTGATTGGCTGAACTATTAATTGACTTAATCGCGTAGCACTTTCCCCGTCAGAGCAGAATTCGAAGATCGAACATCAGATTCCGGACTCCGAGAAATCGACCTAATTGGACAGTTTATAAACGTCCTTGCTGCATCCAAATAACAGAAGCGATAAATCTATTAATGGTGAGTTTAAATACCTAAATCAGCTTAACCTGTCATTTAATAAATAACCACTTAAGTTAAATTGTAAATTGGAAGTTTACCACTAACGTTAGAGCGTAGGATGGTGGGGGGGGGGTAGGGGCGTTTGTCGGACACTTAAATCATAAAAACATCATCTTTTGCTCTCGATTTTCTCAAAATTTGTGCAGTACATAGCAAAAAATATTTGTGAATATTTGTGCTTTGTTGTATTGTGTGATATTATTTTCAATCAATTAATGAAATATTGATCACAAAGCTCCTAAAAGTAAAATTAGAGTCTTTGTCCGGACATACAACAACCCACTTACACTTTTAATATGCATGGTCAATTCATAATTGACCATGCATGCGTGAATACTAGACTTTCTCCCAACCAATTCACTCAACGCATTCGCTCACTTGTTTACACTCTTGTGTCAGATCATACTGCATGCATACACACGTGCACACAATCAAGCAATGCCACTACAACCAATTTTACTGACCCCTATATATAATCACTCCTGGTCTCACTCGGTTAGCGTAGTTATTCGAGCACAATGGCGAGCTCCGTTTCCCTGAAATATACAGAGTTGGCCCTCTTGTATTTTCAAGTCTATATAAATTGTACTTTTAAATCCTAATCTCCATCAACAATCAAGCATCACTACTCAATCGATCACCAAGTGAATCTTATAAATTGTAAGTCTTTTAAACTACTTCACATCATCAAACATGCATCACTACCAATGAAGCCAGGTTGTCAAGCATCTTTGTCACAAATAATTTTCATTTGATGGTGAAACAAAGACATCCATTTATATATCAATTAAATTGAATCATTCAAGTGTTTCTATTCATTCATGCAAAAATGAGTGAAATATGGCTAACAACATGGATTTGCTCCATTTTTTAATACTTAGTGCTCACTGAAATTCACTCAAAATCATGAAAGAAGTATCACAATTTCTCTCACACAAATGTATCTTCAAAATGTATGTCAAAAAATAGCGTAAATACTTATGAAATCAATTCCAATGTCATTGATGTAGGTGATTCCAATGTTGCCGAGATTACTGTGTGAGGAGTTATGTAGTCTGAATCCAAATGAAGAGAGACTTACTATGTCATTTGTATGGAGGATTACTGAAGAAGGAGAGGTGAGAATACATTAAATTTATTCAAATTTATTCATATTTCATCATACTGTATAAGCTAAATATTTTGTGTACAGATATTTTTACAATCGTCGACACGGTGGGGAAAGTGATAAAGGCATAATTTTGTGATTTTTTTGGATGTTTTTATGACAATCGATATCATTGAAGAGGATGTTTTGCAAGGACAGACTCACAAAATTCATAGAATAATAATAATAATTAAAAAAAATGTTTGTATAACGGTAGTTCCAAGCAAAACAGGACATGACCCCCCAAATTTCAAATTCATGGTTCCATGACAAATTTGGTATCATATGACAGCT
>CALNVZ010003432.1:2623492-2658743 GCA_940671915.1 Paracentrotus lividus | reverse complement strand
AGTTGGAAGCCGTCCTGAACTAAGGACGGCGTGAGAAAGAGGAGGAGGAAGACAAGGAGACAAATGAGCAAGCGAGTGCCTGGTTGAGCTGCACAAAGAAGTTGATAGACTTCAAAAGCAAATTACAGTTTATGAGATGAATCAACAAGTTCATTCAGGATCTTAATCACTCTTACAAGAATTGCTGTAGGCATACGTGAAATATGTACATTCAGTCTATGGAATAAAAATAATTCCTTTAGTTATTGTGAAGCATGTAATGATGCTTATGAAATGAAGTTTTTAGGGATTGACACATTATTATATGCACTGACAGCATGTAAGGCCCCACAGCTCAGACTTTAGCATACCTGTGCATAGTTACACTATTAATAATACAATCAAAGATTATAAACCTACCATTTTATTTGTATGAAGGGAGCGGAATGTTTTGAGGGGAAAAGTACTGATTTTTATCCAACCTTATTATTATTGCGGTGCTAATGTATCGAGTAGTGAATTAGCGTGTTATCATTCAAGTTTGCCTGTATCACAAGACTACAATGCGCAGGATGTTGTATTACGGGAAATCAGGGTAGAACTGTGTCGCTGAGGACATGAGGTGGCGCTGAGGACATGAGGTGGCGCTATACAAGGCTGTTGGTTCGTATTGGGTTTACGAGCATAATAAAGTATGTTTTAAAATAAAATACAATTACAAAAAAAATTGTGGGAATATTCATTTGAATTTGACAAATCTTGATAGATAATTTAAAAAGAAAGACTTGGAGCAGGGCATGTAAGAGAACAGTTACCTCAGGAAATGACTCATTTCCCGTGTTCATGTTTGTTTTCTTTGCCTGAAATGAAATAATCACAAAATAAGAAGGCCCAATTACCTTTTGTCAACTTTGCCCATTAGGTATCCATTTTTCTTAATACCAATAGTGCAGTCTACCTAGGGTTACAGTTAGGCACTCGTACATAAATGCTGTCCGCATCCATCCACACACACACCCACACAAACACACATGCACCATTGTTCAAATTAGCTGTGGCGTGCTGCCGTAGGGTACGGCATTGTAACACGGGATAGCGGAGTTGTTTACAGAATTGCGGCGTATCTAACAAGTGTGCACTCTGTTTGAAATCTTTTCATGTCCTCACGTCATGTCAGACCGCTACAGTCATTCACTGTGCGATAAAACATACAGTCGCAAGTTCGACATGAAAAGGCATAAAAATACACGCATCATGCCAATGAAGACGAGCCCAGTGATGACGCCTTCGAGCCGTCCTCTCAAACGGATTCGGATGAAAACGGATCCGCAGTGTCCTCTAAAACGGATTCTAGCGATGAAGACGGATCTGATGCCAGCGAAGATGCAGAGACGCAAGAACCCGAAGACAACCCGGCTTATCAAGATTGGTTGGAACAAGCCATTGCAGCCACCAAGGAGCTGAGGAACGACAAATTCCAAAAGTACAACCCCCAGGGTATTGACGAAGAAGATGCCAAAGAAAAAGCTCACATGAAAGTTCTATGGGTCTTCAAACGTACCTTTTTCCAACTGTACTCCCAAGTTCTTGCAAGATGGTATTTCCCTCCAGGAAGATGGCAACCACAGGCAAATAACGTCTGACCTCGAGAAGAAATGAGCGGATGGCAAGCCTGTTCGGAAATCCGTGAAAAGAGTCTTGGCGAAACACGGACCCAAATTCGAGGGTTTGTTCCAGTACCAGGAAGTAGAAGGGATGGAAGGAACTGAAGAAAGCAATTAGTCTTGGCCGAGAAGAGGAGAACCTCATCCACGTTGGTCCAATCCTAATATGTTTGCATGGGTTGAAGAATTGAAATAAATAGATCAAATGAATTAAATAAACGGAAGCCTGGAGTTCCGAGCGTTTTCTGTTGAGTGTGTCAGCGTAGATAAAAGGAGTGGGGCATGAGTGCACGGTAGTGGATCCAGGAGCGCACAGCCCCCCTATCTTTTGAGAATCCTAATATTGCCATTCGCGCTACTGAAACCCCCGCAGGAGCATGTCTAGACACGTAAGATTGACAGACCCGTTGTTATATGGTTGTTGGTTTTTTTTTACGGCGCTTTCATTCATTATATGAATACTTACGCCTTAAACCTATTTGAACTGATCTAATTGCGGTGTGTAAGACCGGCATGGAATGAATGACTTCCTGAGATATGGTTTCCTTGGTCATAACCCTATTCAATTTGAAATGCCTATAGGAATAATTGGCCTTCCATGAGCTGTTCAGGTACGCCAAACCAATGAGACGCTTCCTCTCAGTCACTACATCTCAGACGTGAAAAAGAATCAACTACTACAACGAAAGAGAGATGTAATGTGTGGTGTCGGAAACGTGTAAGAGAGCGAGATGATTTTTTTTACCGAAAGAACGAATTTTAACAAATGCAAAATAAGGCGGAACGATCAAGAAGGTTGATCACGAGTGAAAGAAAGAAGCGAGACCGCAATTATCTTAAGCAATTTTTTGTCTGGTTCTACATGATGTTGCCTAATTATCTTGCGATCTCCTGTGCCCGTCCGTCATGACAATTTCCCTTTCTTTGACATATTTTTCGACCTTCTTACTTGTTTCAACCGTTCTAGGAGATTTGCTACGTTGAATCATCCATACTTTTGTGAGAGAGATATATTTGAAATGCGATGGTTTTTTTCTCACTTCAAAATGCGTATGTATGCATGAACGTTCGATCGGTAGAGGTGACATATTGTATTACCCAAGGAGTGCCCTTCATTGCGTAATAAAACCCTAGGGTATGGCGACATTTGCAAAACAGGTTCCGGAAGAGTGAACGAGAACCAAAGATCTGGTTGAGGTCTCCCCCTAATAACTACAAATATTGTGTAGGTTGACTATGATAAACGGCAAAGTCATACATGCGTGTTATCTGTTTCCCTATTTTCCACGTAAGACGAGTAAAAGTAAGTTGCCGAAAAGGATAGAGTGATTAAATACATAAAAAAAATAAAAATCATGATGAAATGCAAAACAAACTCTAAGAAATTTTAAAACGGGATTTCAAAATCGGCGCTTCTCTAATAAACCCACGCGACTTCTAAACCACGCCCCATTCTGTCAAGGATGTTGCCCAAATATGGATTTGGGGACGCTGTGTAATTAATTTGATTAATGATTTCAATGATTTCAATGCCGATTTAATTCAAATAGGGATTTCCAACGGACAGGAAACAAAATATCCAATTATCTTATTATCTCATTATCTCCTAATCTAATTATCTAATTTTCTCCTAATTCAATTATCTCATTATCTCATTACCTCCTAATCCAGTTATCCAATTATCCAATTAACCCATTTCCGGAGGTCAGAGGTCAGCATTTCTTATTATTTCTATTGAAATCTGGCTGAGGTCTAACCCATAACTACTGTCAATTTATTATACTACTTGTTCCTGTTTACAGTGTCCTGAGAAGTTCTCAAAACTATTTCGCCAGGGCAAGCTGGGTGTCTTTGGCTTGCCCAGAACCTCTTTGACCTTGTGAGACCAGTCCCTGCCCATCCATTTCATCTTTGGTACTTGCCAGGCACACGTTCTTTCAGAATCCGTTGATAGCACTCTAAGAAAAAAATGCTTGTCCCAATTTCCAGTGGCCTGAGAGGTCCTCAAAACGATTTGGCCAGGGCAAGCTGGGTATCTTTGGCTTGCCCAGGCCCTCTTTGACCTTATGGGACCAGGCCCTGCCCAGACATTTCATATAGATCTGGTACTTGCCAGGGGAAAGTCTTTTTTGGGTCCGTTTAGTCAATTTATTGAATTATTTGTTCCTGTTTACTGTGGCCTGAGAAGTTCTCAAAACGATTTGGCCTGGGCAAGCTTGGTATTTTTGGCTTGCCCAGAACCTCTTTGACCATGTGAGACCAGTCCCTGCGTGACCATTTCATTTTTGGTACTTCCCAGGCGCAAGTTCTTTCAGAATCCGTTTATGACAATCTAACAAAGATGCTTGTCCCTATTTCTGGAGGCCTGAGAGGTCCTCAAAACAATTTGGACATGGCAAGCTGGGTATCATTTGCTTGCCCAGACCCTCTTCGACTTTGTGGGGCCAGTCATTGTCTGGCCAATTCATCTCTGGTACTTGCCAGGAGGCAAGTTCTTTTTGGGACCGCTTAGTCAATTTATTAGTATATTACATTATTTGTTTCTGTTTACAGTGACCTGAGAAGTTCTCAAAACGATTTGGTTAGGGCAAGCTGGGTATCTTTGGCTTGCCCAGACCCTCTTCGACCTTTTGAGACAAGTCCCTGCCCGGCCATTTCATATCTGGTATTTGGCAGGGGCAAGTTCTTTTGGGGTCCGTTTAGTAAATTTATGGAATTATTTGTTCCTGTTAACAGTGGCCTGAGAAGTTCTCAAAACGATTTCGCCAGGGCAAGCTGGGTTTTTTTGGCTCGCCCAGACCCTCTTCGACCTTGTGAGACCAGTCCCTGCCCGGCCATTTTATTGTTGGTACTAGCCAGGGGGCAAGTTCTTTTTGGGTCCGCTTAGTCAATTCATTACATTACATGTTCCTGTTTACTGTGGCCTGAGAAGTTCTCAAAACGATTTGGCCTGGGCAAGCTTGGTATTTTTGGCTTGCCCAGAACTCTTTTGAACTGTTGAAGACAGTACCTCATGCCATTCATTTTGTACTTGCCAGGCGCAAGTTTCTTCAGAATCCGTTTATGACAATCTAAAAAAGATGCTTGTCTTTTCTGTGAGACCTGAGAGGCTCAAAACATTTGGCCAGGGCAAGCTGGGTATCTTTTGCTTGCCCAGACCCTCTCGACCTTGTGGGACAAGTCCTGCCCGCCATTTCATATCTGGTACTTGCCAGGGCAAGTTCTTTTTGGTCAGTTTAGTCAATTAATTACATTATTTGTTCTCGTTTACAGTGGCCTGAGAGTTCTCAAAACGATTTGAAGGGCAAGCTGGTATTAGCTTGCCCAGCCCCTTTTTGACCTTGTGAGACATCCCTGTCCGACATTTTTTTTTTGTACTACCATGGGCAAGTTCTTTTGGGGTCGTTTAGTCAATTATATTACATACATGTTCCTGTTTACAGTGGCCTAAGAATCACAATGATTTGGACCAGGCAAGCTGGGTATTTTGGCTTGCCAAAAACCTCTTTGACCTTGTGAACCAATCCTGCCCTGCCATTTCATTTGGTATTGCCAGGCACACGTTCTTCAAATCCGTTGATACACTCTAAAAAAAAATCTTGTTCCAATTTCAGTGGCCTGAGAGGTCCTCAAAACGATTTTGGCCAGGCAAGCTGGGTATCTTTGGCTTGCCCAGACCCTCTTCGACCTTGTGGGATCCATCATTGCCTGGCACAATTCATATCTGGTACTTGCCAGGGGCAAGTCTTTTTGGATCCTTTAGTCAATTTTACATTACTGTTCGTTTACAGTGACCTGAGAAGTTCTCCAAAAGATTTGGCCAGGCAACTGGGTATCTTTTGGCTTGCCCAGCCCTCTTCTTGACCTTGTGAGACCAGTCCATGCCGCCATTTTATTTTTGTACTGCCGGTGGCGAAGTTCTTTTTGGATCCCGTAGATCAATTATACATTACATGTTACCTTTTACTGTGCCTAAGAAGTTTTCAAACGATTTGCCAGGGAAACTGGTATCTTTGGCTCCCAGAACCATTTCATGATCTGGTACTTGCCAGACGAAAGTCTTCAGTTCCGTTATAAAAAAAAAAAAATCTTTGGCTTGTCCAGCCCTTTTTGACCTTGTGGGACCAGTCCCTGCCCGGACATTTCATATCTGGTACTTACCAGGGGGCAAGTTCTTTTGGGGTCCGTGTAGTCAATTTATTCCATTCCTTGTTCCTGTTTACAGTGACCTGAGAAGTTCTCAAAGCAATTTTGCCAGGGCAAGCTGGGTGTCTTTGGCTTGCCCAGAACCTCTTTGACCTTGAGGGACCACTCCCTGCCCGGCCATTTTATTTTTTGTACTTGCCTGGGGGCAAGTTCTTTTGGGGTCCGTTTAGTCAATTTATTACATTACTTGTTCCTGTTTATGGTGGCCTAAGAAGTTCTGAAAACGATTTGGCCAGGGCAAGCTGGGTATCTTTGGCTTGCCCAGAACCCATTTCATGTATGGTACTTGCCAGGCGCAAGTTCTTTCAGATTCCGTTTATAACAATAAAAAAAATCTTTGGCTTGCTCAGGCCCTTTTTGACCTTATGGGACCAGTCCCTGCCCGGACATTTCATATCTGGTACTTACCAGGGGGCAAGTTCTTTTGGGGTCCGTTTAGTAAATTTATTCCATTACTTGTTCCTGTTTACAGTGACCTGAGAATTCTCAAAACAATTTGGCAAGGGCAAGCTGGGTATCTTTGGCTTGCCCAGATCCTTTTTGACCTTGAGGGACCACTCCCTGCCCGGCCATTTTATTTTTTGTACTTGCCTGGGGGCAAGTTCTTTTGGGGTCTGTTTAGTCAATTTATTACATTACTTGTTCCTGTTTACAGTGGCCTAAGAAGTTCTCAAAAAGATTTGGCCAGGGCAAACTGGGTATCTTTGGCTTGCCCAGAACCCATTTCATATCTGGTACTTGCCAGGCGCAAATTCTTTCAGATTCCGTTTATAACAATAAAAAAATCTTTGGCTCGCCCAGGCCCTTTTTGACCTTGTGGGACCAGTCCCTGCCCGGACATTTCATATCTGGTACTTACCAGGGGGCAAGTTCTTTTGGGGTCCGTTTAGTCAATTTATTACATTACTTGTTCCTGTTTACAGAGACCTGAGTAATTCTAAAAACAATTTGGCCAGGGCAAGCTGGGTATATTTGGCTTGCCCAGACCGTCTTCAACCTTGTGGGGCCAGTCATTGCCTGGACAATTTATATTTGGTTCCTACCATGGGGCAAGTTCTTTTTGGGTCCGTTTAGTCAATTTATTACATTACTTGTTCCTGTTTACAGTGACCTGAGTAATTCTAAAAACAATTTAGCCAGGGCAAGCTGGGTATATTTGGCTTGCCCAGACCGTCTTCAACCTTGTGGGGCCAGTCATTGCCTGGACAATTTATATCTAGTACTTGCCAGGGGCAAGTTCTTTTTGGATCCGTTTAGTCAATGTATTACATTACTTGTTCCTGTTTACAGTGACCTGAGAAGTTATCAAAAAGATTTGGCCAGGGCAAGCTGGGTATCTTTGGCTTGCCAAGAACCTTTTCGACCTTGTGAGACCAGTCCCTGCCAGGCCATTTTATAGCTGGTATTTGCCAGGGGCAAGTTCTTTTTGGGTCAGTTTAGTCAATTTATTGAATTATTTGTTCCTGTTTACAGTGGCCTGAGAAGTTCTCAAAACAATTTTTCCGGGGCAAGCTGGGTATTTTTGGCTTGCCCAGAACCTCTTTGACCTTGTGAGACCAGTACCTGCCTGGCCATTTCATTTTTGGTACTTGCCAGGCGCAAGTTCTTTCAGAATCCGTTTATGACAATCTAAAAAAGATGCTTGTCCTTATTTCTGGAGACCTGAGAGGTCGTCAAAACGATTTGGCAAGGGCAAGCTGGGTATCTTTTGCTTGCCCAGACCTTCTTCGACTTTGTGGGACAAGTTCCTGCCCGGCCATTTCCAATCTGGTACTTGCCAGGGGCAAGTTCTTTTTGGGTCAGTTTAGTCAATTAATTACATTATTTGTTCTCGTTTACAGTGGCCTGAGAGGTTCTCAAAACGATTTGGACAGGGCAAGCTGGGTATCTTAGGCTTGCCCAGCCCCTTTTTGACCTTGTGAGACCAGTCCCTGTCCGGCCATTTTATTTTTTGTACTTACCTGGGGGCAAGTTCTTTTGGGGTCCGTTTAGTCAATTTATTACATTACTTGTTCCTGTTTACAGTGGCCTAAGAAGTTCACAAAATGATTTGGCCAGGGCAAGCTGGGTATCTTTGGCTTGCCAAAAACCTCTTTGACCTTGTGAGACCAGTCCCTGCCCTGCCATATCATTTTTGGTAGTTGCCAGGCACATGTTCTTTCAGAATCCGTTGATAGCACTCTAAGAAAAAAATGCTTGTCCCAATTTCCAGTGGCCTGAGAGGTCCTCAAAACGATTTGGCCAGGGCAAGCTGGGTATCTTTGGCTTGCCCAGACCCTCTTTGACCTTGTGGGACCAGTCATTGCCTGGACAATTTATATCTGGTACTTGCCAGGGGCAAGTTCTTTTTGGATCCGTTTAGTCAATTTTTTACATTACTTGTTTCTGTTTACAGTGACCTGAGAAGTTCTCCAAAAGATTTGGCCAGGGCAAGCTGGGTATCTTTGGCTTGCCCAGCCTCTCTTTGACCTTGTGAGACCAGTCCCTGCCCGGCCATTTTATTTTTTGTACTTGCCTGGGGGCAAGTTCTTTTGGGGTCCGTTTAGTCAATTTATTACATTACTTGTACCTGTTTATGGTGGCCTAAGAAGTTATCAAAACGATTTGGCCAGGGCAAACTGGGTATTTTTGGCTTGCCCAGAACCCTCTTTGACTCTGTGGGACCAGTCCCTGCCCGGCCATTTCATAGCTGGTATTTGCCAGGGGCAAGTTCTTTTTGGGGCAGTTTACTCAATTTATTGAATTATTTGTTCCTGTTTACAGTGGCCTGAGAAGTTCTCAAAACAATTTTTCCGGGGCAAGCTGGGTATCTTTGGCCTGCCCAGATCCTCTTTGACTTTGTGGGACCAGTCCCTGCCCGGCCATTTCATTTTTGGTACTTGCCAGGCGGCAAGTTCTTTTGGGGTCCGTTTAGTCATTTTATTACATTACTTGTTCCAGTTAACAGTGGCCTGAGAAGCTCTAAGAACGATTTGGCCAGGGCAAGCTGAGTATCTTTGGCTTGCCCACACCATCTTTGACCTTGTGAAACCAGTCCCTGCCCAGCCATTTCATTTTTGGTACTTGCCAAGGGGGAAGTGTTGTCAGAATCCGTTAAAAGCAATTATAAAAAATCACTAGTCCCAGTTCCGAGTGGGCTGAGAGGTTCTTAAAACAATTTGCCCGGGGCAAAATGGGTATCCCTAGGTTGCCCAGACACTGCCTGACGTCTAGGGGCCATTCCCTGCCCTTCCATTTTATATTTGGTTCCTACCATGAGCAAGTTCCAATACCGTTTATAACAATTAAAAAAAAATAGCTTGTCCATGTTTCGAGTGGCCTGAGAGGTCCTCAAAACGATTTGGCCAGGGCAAGCTGGGTATCTTTGGCTTGCCCAGACCCTCTTCAATCTTTTTGGGCCAGTCATTCCCTGGTCAATTCATATCTGGTACTTGCCAGGAGGCAAGTTCTTTTTGGGTCTGTTTAGTCAATTTATTACATTATTTTTTCTATTTACAGTGACCTGAGAGGTTTTTCAAAACGATTTGGCCCCACAAGGTTGAAGAGGGCCTTACTTGCCCAGGCCCTCTTCGACCTTGTGGGACCAGTCCCTGCCCGGCCTTTTCATATCTGGTACTAGCCAGGGGGCAAGATCTTATCTGGTCTGTTTAGTCAATTTATTACATTACTTGTTCCTGTTTACAGTGACCTGAGAAGTTCTCAAAGCGATTTGGCCAGGGCAAGTTGGGTATCTTTGGCTTGCCCACCCCCTCTTTTACCTTGTGAGACAAGTCCTTGCCCGGTCACTGCATATCTGGTTCTTGCCAGGGGCGAGTTCTTTTTGGTTCTGTTAAGTTAATTCATTACATTACTTCTTCCTGTTTACAGTGGCCTGAGAGGTCCTTAAAACGATTCGGCCAGAGCAAGCTGGGTATCTTTGGCTTGCCCAGACTGTCTTTGTCCTTGTGGAACCAGTCCCTGGCCGGCCATTTTATATCTGGTACTTGCCAAGGGGCAAGTGTTGTCAGGATCTGTTAAAAGCAATTATGAATATCATTAGTCCCTGTGCCCGAGTGGGCTGAGAGATTCTCAAAAAGATTTGCCCGAGGCAAGTTGGGTATCCCTTTTTTGCCCAGATCCTTCCTGACCTCGAGGGACAAGAACCTGCCGGGCTATTTCATACCTGGTACCGCCAGAGGGATAAATTATTGAAAACTTTGAACAACTTTGTGTTTTATTTCTCATTATGGGTGTTTCAAGGTCATTATCCACACTTGCCTGGGTCGAGACCTACATTTCTAAATTGCTCATGTGCTACTTGTCCTTGAGGCATTTAAAAAAAAAATTATTTTAATTTTTGAATAAGTAAGCATAGGCTTCCTGTGTGTTATTACTTATTTAACAAGTTTCAAGGACATGTGTCGTAGGCCTACTTGTCCTCAAGGCACCTTTTTTTTTTTTTTTTTTTAAAGGTCTTTCTAAATGAGTGCATGTTTTATTTCTTATTTCGTAAGTTTCAAGGTCATTAGCCCCACTTGCCCGGGTCGTGACCTACAGTTTTGAATGGCCCATGTCCCACTTGTCCTTGAGGCACCTTTTGCTCTTTGAAAAAAAGTCATTCTACAATTTTGAATAAGTAACCATAGGCCTACTGTGTTATTTCTTATTTAGTGAGTTTCAAGGTCATTAGCCCCACTTGCACGGGTTAAGACCTACATTTGTGAATTGTGTGTGTTCAACTTGGCCTTGAGGCACATTTTGTTTATTTGGAAAAGGTTGTTTTAAAACTTTTAATACTGGTAAGTGCATGTTTTATTTCATCTTTCTTTGTTTTCAAGGTCATTAGCCTCACTTGCCCGGGTCGAGACCTACGCTTTTGAATTGCCATTGTGCCATTTATCCTTGTGGTACCTTTAGTTTTTTGAAAAAATGTTGTTTTTAAATTTTGACTTAGTAACCATAGGCTAACTGTGTGTTATTTCCTATTTTGCGAGTTTCAAGGTCATTAGCTCCATTTGTCCGAGTCGAGACATATTTTTCTGAATTGCCTGTGATCTGCTTGTCCTTATGGTACCTTTTGTTTTTTTGAAAACGAGCCTTTATAAAATTTTGAATGGGTAACTGAATAAGTAACCAACTTCATACTTTGAATAAGTAACCAACTTTACATCGGTCATTGCAAAGCTGTCTATAAATGCCACACGTCTACAGTGGTCATCTTTCTGCTTCCTGTGGGTAGTCTTAATATACAAGTTTGGCTGTAGTCTATTTTTTAAATATTCTTTGCTGCTCCCCTTCATCTATCATGTATATCATTTTGTATGATCCTTGAAGGATGGAGTTTGCATGGTGAAAGTAGATAAAGAAATAAGTTTTGGCGGGAACACCGTGTGAAAGTCCTGAAAAGGACTGTTGTTAATTTTTTTTTTTTTAGATTTTGATAGCTCTTAAAAGAACTGTTAGATCGATGTTTTGACTGTTATTAAAATGGAGGAAGACTGTATTAATAAACAGCCGAAACGGCGAAGTCTAACACTGTTTCAGAGACTCACAATGTCGTTCCCGAGCCAAAATGATTTTCCTATTTATATCATGTTATTCCAACAGATTGCATTAACCTACGCGAAGAAACGTTTTGATGATGTGCTCTCAGGCTTGATCAAGTCAAACTACAGCATGCATTGATGCAACAGATGTCCCATTGGTTATTTCAATCTTACCAACAAAGAAGATAGTAACAGTAGATGATTGACAATAAACCCAAAGATGACTGAGATTTCCAATGCGTCAAAAAATTTATCACATTTTTGATCCTGTAGAATATTGGCAAAAATCTTATCTTATTTTACTCCTGCAACTTTAAAAAAAAAAAATAAAAAAAAAAAAAGAAAAAAATAAAAAAAAAAAAAAAAAAAAAAAAAAAAAAAAAAAAAAAAAATCAATTTATAGCTATGACTCTTTACTAATGAAAGTTGCAAAATGCATTGAAAAAAATTTACAATTGCACATAAAATAGCGATTATTCATTTTCTTTTGTGTTCCAAGTTAGAGATTTCAATGATTATTTTCATTTAAACTGCTGTCATTAAAAAAACGCTAAATTTCCAGTGGCAGAAAATAAATTTCTTTAGGCCAGCGATTTTTGCTCTTTCTGTTAAAATGTAATTCATAATTTCATACAATTCTAGTTCCAAAGATACTACCAGGAGTATCACTGAAAGGAGACATGTTCATCTATGGGGATACTCTCATTGTCAAAGTCTACACTTGTTACACATAAAAGAACTTATTAATCAAAAATACTCTTATGTCTGTTAATCATTGGTGACGCCACCTTACTGGTCTGCTGAGACCATGCTGAAATGAAAAAGCAATTCAATTTGACCTGAAGCCTGTCAAAGCCTCATGAAGATCTTTTATGACTCTCAACGTTGACTCAGTTGAAAAACCCCTAATGTACACTCACCATCTCATTGGGATTATTCCAGCTATTTGCTGAGTTTTATTGTTATACCATGCTCATTCAAGCAAAAAGGTACTCACATAGAACAAATGACAGGGGAGTACATGGTAGATTTCATTTTCAACAATTGGAGAATTTGGTGGGAGGTAGAAAAATGAGCTTTCAATGCTTTGGTTGAAAGCAAAAACAGATAAGTGGTAGTCTGATTAAATAAAGATAAGAATTTCTTTTCAACACTAATTGAAAGTGCAGCGAAATCGGAGCTATCCCGTCCAAAAGTAGATAAATAGCTCTAGAGGTGCCTTTATACATTGTAGATGAAGAAGTAAAACTTTTCAATTGAACGCCACATTGTTTCCAATATTACACAACATTCCATTGAGGTTTTCATGTGCCATGCATTTTGTGAATGATAACCATTCAGTGTTGTCCAGAAATTGGAGCATCAAGTTGAAACTCTCTATATATACGTATACTTTAAGTGGGCTCAACATTTTATGAAATACCGTGTTCAAAAAGTACGTTCTCTCCCCCTTAAGGAAACCATTTCAACAGATTTAAATTAAACTTACACAATTAATTTGATATTAATTGCGAGAAACTTCTGTTTCAAATCAAAAGGAATGTGAAATTGTTAAAGTTCTTTTCTTGCTTCGCGTCGGATTGTTAATAAGCTTAGCAACTTTCTTATGGCTCCGTCCACATTTGCCTTCATGAGGACTTAATGTCGTTGGCCTTTTCTGCTGGCCTAACTTTGATGGCCTGCAGGTCGTGGTTGTTTTCTTTTTTGTTTTCCCGAAGTGATGTTTCCTATTGTGTTTTACCATTTACGAACCATCTGTCAGTATTCCTAAAAGCTTTACCAATTTCTTATGGTTTCACCTCCTTTCTCCACTTCCTAGCCAGTTCTGCTCATCGTTCTTGTCCGCCATCATTAAATCCCGTAGGTTTGCAGACTTTTAAATTCGCCAAAATGTGAAAATCAATGCTCAAATAACTGCAGTCAAAATGTGTGATTTTTCTAAATGCTTTCAGGCTATGTGGTATTGACAGCTTGTTATCTCGGGGTATTTCCAATAAAGGGTACTTCCACATTGCTGGTGCACTCAGATGGAGTTGACATTAGGCGGACAACTTCTTGAACACGGTATATTATCATTCGCTCATTTGGAAGATTGTTATCCAGACAAAATCATAACTTCTCTAATATCATGGTTATATCTCTCTTACCAGGTTGGTTGAGGAGTCATGTTACTAGTCAACATGCGGCTGCTCACCGATCTACAAAGCGAACCACATGAGGGCGTTCTCAGAACGCACCACCTCCTAAGGATAAATATGGATGATCTTTCAACCCTATGTGAAGGTCTTGGGCTAGACATTGACGCATCTACCGCTGGGACGCTACAGGTATGAGTACATTTTCATGGTTTAAAACCTAGTGTATGTTTAGTAATCTGTAAATAGAAACTTTGGCCCATATTCTGAACTGTGCCTCAAAATTAAACCCCAGTCCAGGTTTAATAGGACAAAAGAATCTCCAAATTGAAATTGTCTAAAACCTGACAGGGCTTTAATTCTAAAATGTGAATCAGAGTATAGGCCTCAAAGTGTTGAATTTATGTAGTTAGAGTGATGAAGGTTATATGATAAAACGCATATTGCATGAAATATGAGATGAAAAAGATCATTATAATTGTGTATTAATATGATATATTATATATATATATTCTTACTAAAAACGGCCTTAAGGGGAACTGAGAAGAATAGCTTTGTATTTAGTCAGCATTCCCCTTAGCGACTTTCTATAGGCGAATAATTCCACTTAACGCCAATTCTTATAGGGCGACTTGAAAAGGAGGAAACAAGAAATTGCGCTTAAGACGAAGAAAGATATATTAAACATATATATAGTATATATTTATATATATATAATTAGTATGAATATGAATACATCAGTTGTATAAAGAGAGAATGCCCAAAAAGATAAGAGAATATAAAATCTATGATTTTATATTTTTGGCATTCTTCTTTATCAACTGTGTTATTCATGTATTATACAGATGCCAAGCAGACAATTTTGTTCAATTATATATATATCAAAATTTGGGGTCGCAGACTAGAAATAAGCTTTAAAAGAAAATTATTCCGTACATGGAGGTATCTTTAATCATAATAACAGGCATTGAAAGTCAGATGATCAAGAAAATTTTATGATGTAAAATGCTTTTTGTGTAACTGTTATTATTTATATGTTCAAATAAAAAAAGCTTGTGCATTGATATTACAATTAAGAGTAAAAATTTTTTCCATATACTAATTTGCATTTTTTTTTTTTTTTTTTTGAACAGGCATCTCTGAACAGACATTGCTTGTCAGATGATCAAGCTAAATGCATGTTGAAGGTTCTCACTGTCCTCTACTCAAAACCCATGCAGGTAAGTTTGAACCCCTAACCTCCTCAACCTGTTTCATGGACTTCAGGTCCAGTGTTTGATTCATACCAAAGTCTTACAGAAGTGACACCTATACAGTGTAGCTCTATGTACATATAGTATGTATATACAATATACATGACATTTAGAAATGATAGTGCCCCTTTTATTGTAGTTCAAGAAGTATTATTGATACTTCATATTAAACTGTAGGAGCTGTAATTTATAGATTATGTAGTATATTATACCTGAGTACTGTATAATGGTTATTCCCAATGCTCAAGATGTTAGAATATTTTTAACTCATTGTATCCTTTTATTTGTTTGAACAGAAAGCGAAGTATTTCTGCTGTGCAAGTCTGGAGGATTAAGAGATGTATCGTCACTACGCCCTCAATGTAGCGCTTTATACACATTTTACATCCCCTATTAGAAGATATCTAGATATCCTTGTTCATAGGATGTTAGCATCTTCTCTCGGTAAGTACTCAGGCAGAATAGATCAGACTAAATTATTTTGCCTTTGCAGGAAAAAATATAAAAGGAGTTAGGGTAAACAGATAGATAATCACATTTTGTTTATGAATTGATTGCAGCATCTTGCTTTAAAATAACTCATAGTGACCAGATAAGTAGGGCCTCCAGAGGCAAGGTTTAGATGATGCTTTCTAAGTGAAGCTATTAATATGACTATTTGAAGGCTATATAGATCTTTTCATTAAGACCCTTTTTAAAGCAAGATGCTGCATTCAATTTATAAACAAATGTGTTGGTCTAACTGTTTATCTTAACTCCTTCATATATCCATAATCTAAGTCAAAACAAACTCTACAGAGTCTATGCCACAATGAAAGTAACTTAAGCTCCACCAATTCAGTCATAAATAGTTTAATAATATAATATAAATAATATTTACGACTTGGGTACTATTCCTGAATAGTTGGTTGGTATTATATTTTTATCACATGAAGGGGTTTAGATCAATAACAGATTCAAATCATTTCTATAATGGATGTAAACTGATTTTATTTGTGATTCTTCTAGGATGTGGCCCTGTGATGGAGAGAGACCCAGAGAGACTTCAGAGGCAGGCCATTAGGTGCAATGATGCTAAGGACGCAGCTAAAGAGGTCTCGGATAAAAGCAGTGAACTCTTCTTCTGTCACTTCGTCACAGTAAGTTTTTTTATGCCTCCGCCTCTGGAGGTGGTGCAGGAGGCATCATGTTTTTTGGTTGCCCATCCATATGTCAATTATGTTTGCTTGTTATCGCGATGTCTTAACCCTAATAAGACTGGGGTGTTTTGGTAAAGACTGAGGGCGGTGGGGCTGGCATAAGACCCTTTAAATGCAACTACTGACTCCAAGAATTGGCAGTCTATTGGGATTTCAATGTCTTCTCTATTTTGCAATATGGAAAGAAATCACCACACTTATAGAGGCGCATCCACAGGCTCTCTAACAAAATCGAAACAAGACAAGATAAAAACTAGGTGAGGTTCAGGTGGATAGCATATGATTGAACAAATCTTCTTCCATGGAATGTAATGTACCACCAAATCTGAATCCAATGTAGGTTTAATTATCTTTGTCTTCTTACATGTTAATCATCAGTATTGATAGTAGATTTATTTGTTCATGTTGCAATTTATAATATACTATAATGAATAAATTTTGTGTTGTTTTGTTTTAACTTCAAGTAGAAAGTGAATGAACAAGGACAGAACAATTGGACATTAATTTAAGATTTTTTTTTCATTATGAGAAATTAGCAAGAAATTGTTTAAAAATATTAACATGTCAAGTTTTAAACATGAATGATAGATTGCTACAGTAATCAGAACATCATAAGTTCTAAAATCTTCATGTGGAAATACCAATTTGGCACCCATTGTAATTGGAATTAGTAAAGTCCTCATTTACACAATCATTGTCTATTAAAGTCCTTACAAACATCCAAGAAAAAAAGAGTCATTCCCTAGTCATTCCGTAGGCTATACATCTACTTGAACATTTTGGTTACCTCGTTATGTTACCATAGGCAAGAATTTGAAGTAATGTCCCAATGTGAAATTGCCAATTATCTTTGTATAAGAATATTTATATGCTATACAATGTATGTCAATACTTATTTAAAACAGTTTTGATGAGAAATGGACATTTTAAAATGTATGTACAGTATGTAAGTATGCATCTAGAAATGTATATAATGTAACGTCTGAATGTTACTACCTGTATAATGTCTGTATGGTGTAGTTATGCTACTGCTAGTTATCAGGAGTTAGGGGAAATGTCTTAGTTTTCCCCATGAACAAATCATTTATAGATGTAAAAAGGCTTTATTTGTGATCTAAACATCTCAAAATATTGGCATAAAACAACAAAAATGTGCGAAAATGTTTTGCTCACTTTTTATTCTCACAATTTTAGTTCTCGTATTTGTTCATGACACAAAACAATAAAAGCAGTAAGCAATTGATTTACTCATACAGTTGGTTGAATCATTCATTTGAATGATAGTCATGGTTATATTGTGAATTTAAAATTAAAAACATTTTGAAGTATATTTATGAATTAACAAAATTTCTCTGTTAGGTCAAGAAAATACATGAGCAGACCATCTTTTAATGCAATTCAAATACAAATGCCTGAAAGAATACTTAAATTTGATTTTGTAAACAATTATTGTTCAATATGGAATAATAAATTCCTCGAAGGATAGACAATATTTGTTTAAGAATTGAAATATTTAATAGAACATCTCTAACACATTGAGGGAAAAAAAGCAGTGATTCATATTCAATTTTTCAATCAACCTGTTCTATTACATTAAAAAAAAAATCTCAATTTTTATCTTAAATCCATTCTTAAAAGTATTGTAATATTTTCTTGCCATATTGTTTAGATACTTTTAAGAGATTGTGCTCTCGAAATTCTGTATTGTTTAAAGTGTCCTGTATACATGTATATGAATGCTAATTTTGTTTGTGATTTGGATTTGAAACATTTTAGAATAACAATGTGGGAGTCTTTCTTTTTTTATGATTTTGTTCATGTAATAAATGCATAGACCATAAATCTTGTATTTTATTATGCAGTTTACAAAGAAATAGAAAGAGAATTAAGGGTTGATATAACTCTGATTTTAATCAAAGTAGTCCTGTATCTAACATAAACAGATGGTGTTGTATAAAGTAACAATACATTTTTGTGCAATGTGGAAGCTTATATTACTATTTATTCTTGTCAGTATGCATAGCGTGACACGCATGCATCGAGTTTTAAGTTATTTTGTGAAGGAACTATGATTAATTGTAAAAATGATATGATAATAATCAAATAGTTCACACACACACAACAAAAAATATATATGAATTGATGGCACAGCTAAGCATTTGATGAATGCATCTATCATACCAGAACAATAAACTTGCATTAATATAAATTACTGGAAATACTTTTAAGATTTTGAATTTTCATGAGTTAACCTAAAATGATATGTCTGTGCCATATTACTGTAGATATAATTTATGACCAACTGGATCTGCATGATTTCTTGGTCATATCAATATGATGAATGTTGAAAATAAATTAGTAAACCCTAATTTGAAGGAAAAAATATGTTTGTGTGATAATTCTTGTATATCAGTGTGAGTAAAGTTTGAATACTGATAAATTCAAATCGACATATATCTTAACATTATTCTCCCTTTCTGCCAGTCTTTTACCTATCTCCGTCTTAAAACAACATACATGTAATCATTACTATGGAGTGAGAGAAACATTTCTGTACTGAAATCTTTATTGAAAGGTCAATTGAATCTTTCTCAATAGTATTGATTCTAATGATTCAAAAATAGTCTGGATTCTTTTTTTTTTACTGTAACAACAACATCAAAACCATGTTCCTCAATGAACAAATACATGCATGACTTTCAATAAAATGTAATAATAATAATAAAAAAACAAACACACACACACACAAAAACTGGGAAAAGAAAGTGTTTGTACACATATCTGAACACTTTCAGGAGAGATACTTTATACTTTTCCCACCAATTTTTTTTTTTGATATCCCCTGATGTCCCAAAATAATCACAAATCTGCACACAAAATTAGAAAATTGCGGTAAAGTTAATCAATCCCGACATAAATGTACATGATACATGTGTATATAATTCTGAATCCCTTTTGGTCGTTTAAGCGTTGAAAAGTTACATGATTAGCACTGATTGCTAATTTGAATGTCTCACTACAAATATAATGGCTATATTTTTTAAAGCATTTCTAGAGTATAACTACATGTATCTGCTGAAGCGTAACGGTAGTAAGACAATACAATATACAAAGTTGCAGAATGATCTCAAATGGTACAAAGATAACGTAAGAACTGCATGAAATATGAAGGCTAACTGATCACCATCATTGTAGGCCGTTAAAAGAGAAGGAGGGTGTGGGTGCATGACTGTGTTTGTTCGTGAGGTAGGTGCTTTGTGCTTTGTGTGTGTGTGTGTGTGAAGATCTTGTAATATGTGCGGTGTCTTAGTGCTTAACGAAGAATGTTGTTTTCATGGTGTGGACGGAAGGTGAATAAGTGGGTGTGCAAAGATCTGTGTTAGATATGGACGTGTTTGGGTTGTGAGGGTGTGTGTTTGTGTTAAGATCTTGTAATGATAGTGCTTTAGACAGCCTGTAAAAACGTATGTATGTATGGATTTGAGAATGAATGGTTTGTAAGTTTGTTGATGTAGATGTTAGATGGTTTGGGTTTGGGTTTGGATGTGGGTGTGTGGATATATGTGTGCGGTGTCTTTGTGCTTTAGGAAGCATATTGATTTGTGTATGTTTTTGTAGATGACGGGTGTGTAATCGGCTGTGCTTATGTGGGTCCGTGTTAGATGTGGACGTCTTAGTATGTGAGGGTGTGGGTTTGGTATAAATGTGTGGGTGTGGGTTTGTGTGAATATGTTGTCATGTGCAACGTCTTTATGCGTGAGGAAGCATATTGGTTTGTGTGTGGATGTACGTACGTACGTAGATCTGTGTTAGATGTAGACGTGTTTAGGTTGTGAGGATGGGTGTGTGTGTGAATATGTGGTCATGTTACCAGCGTCTTTGTGCTTCACAAATAATATTGGTTTGTGGGTGATGATGTAAAATGAGAGGAGAATAAGTGGGTGTGGATAGATCGGCGTTATATGTGGGCGTGTTTGGGTTGTGAGGGTGTGTGTGGGTGTATGGAGCGTCTTTTTGCTTTAGGAAGCATATTGGTTTGTGTGTGGCTTTGTGGATGATGGTTGAGTAAGTGGCTTTGCGTATGTATATAGATCCGTGTTAGATTAGGACGTGTTTAGGAGGTGAGGATGTGGTTCGGTATAAATGTGTAGGTGTGGATGTGTGTGAATATGTTGTCATGTGCAACATCTATATGCCCAAGGGAGCCTGTTGGTTTGTGGATGGAGGTATATGCGAACGTATATCTGTGTTAGATGTGGACGTGTTTAGGTTGTGAGGATGGGTGTGTGTAATATGTGGTCATGTTAGCAGCGTCTTTGTGCATGAGGAAGCATAGTGGTTTGTGCCGGTGTGATATGGTGTGGATTAGGGGTGGGAGAATGCAAGCGCGAAGCGCCAGCTGAAAATTTTTGATATAAGAACCTGAAAATGTACATTTTAAGCGGTTTTTTTTTCGCTATGCTTATATAGAAGATATTTATTTCATAAAACAATGCCAGCGCGAAGCGCGAGCTGAACATTTTTTATATATCAACCTGAAAAGTGTACATTTTAAGCGTTTTTTCGCTATGCTTATATAGAAGATATTTATCTCATTAAACAATGCGAGCGCGAAGCGCGAGCTAAAAATTTTTGATATATCAACCTGAAAAGTGTGCATTTTAAGCGGTTTTTGTTAAAATAACTGAAAGACATCCGAGTTTTTAAGAATCTGATACATGAGCGTTTTAAAACAAATTGGGAGCAGAGAGGGGCTCAATGATATCGCCCCAAACTTGGGAGGGAGGGGGGGGGCTAATGTTTGAGCCCCAGCCATATATTAGAGACCCATTGTCATTATGAAGAAACAAATCAAACGAAAGACGTCGATCCCATCCGGCGAGCGAGCAGCAATGAGTTAAAATTTTGTCAAGAGCAATTCGAAATATGAGCATTTCAAAACAAATTATGAGCAGAAAGGGGGGGGGTCAAACATATCGAGAGCCCCCCCCCCCCAATATTTTTTTTTTTTTTGGGGGGGGGCTGCCCCAAGCCGTTTCGAAGCCATGCGACGGTACAATTAAGAAAAAATGCCTAACCTTCGGGTGTAAAAGGCTATTGCACAAAGTGTCTTGGAGTTGTATGCATCGGATTTTTTTTTTTGGTAGGAAAATAATTTAAAACCTTTTTTGTTGGTCTTCCACAAATGATTTTGAAATATTATATATGGCGGCGCGAAGCGCGAGCGAAAAATTATGAGTCTAAACTTGAATAATCTTTGCAAGGAACAGGTATCGATATCGAAGGGTCATAAAATAGCGAAACAAAGACAATTGATAATGATGAAGAAAAAAAGGGGAGTAAAAGGCAGTGAGAAAAAGCATGGACAGAAAAAACAAATTTACTTAGAGGGACCTTGATGTTTATCTGAAGCAGAGGGGGGGGGGGAGGGGCAATTGATCTTAATCTGAGGCATATTGATCTTAAACTATTTAAAGGGGTCCAAATTAAATCGAACTCAGGAGATGTCAATTGTTCTTAAAATGAGGATTAGGAGGGCACACAATTGATCTTAACCTTTACAGAGGGACGCTAAATTGAAGTTAAGGCGCCGATTTGATCTTCAATATTGGCCTAGGCCTATACAGAGGCGCAAAATTGACCCGACTAAGATAGAAGGTACTAAACCTAAAATGACTAGAAACTTAAGGATGCTCAAATTTAAACTGTGTGTGCTATTTAGGGGGCGCAAATAATAATGGGAGGAAACATGGCCCAATATCCACTGTGGATCACCGATCTCCTTATTCTTCTTTTCTCTCCTCCTTCCTTCTTCTTCTTCTTTCTTCTTCTTCTTTTTTTTTCTTTTTTTTCCTCTTTTTTTGCGCCCCCTGAAGCTCCGCCGGGCACGTGCCCCCCTTGCCCCCCCCTAGATACGCCACTGGTTTCGACAATGACCAACGTGTAATTAAACTTGGTACAGAATGAATAATCCAAATATTATGCACCTGTCAAGCACCTGTCAGGGTAGTAGCTGTAATAAATTGAAATCGTTTTCAATTTGACATTGAATGGAACATAGAGGTGAAAGAGTTTATAAGTTGCAAGAAAATCAGCCTGAAAAAAAAATTATTGGGCAATGACCGTGAAGGGCTGGAGATTATTCAATATATAGCGGGGTCCGAAAGTAAAAGCAGAGACAAACATATTCAGGAATTAAAGCCGGAGCAAAATCATGTTGCTATAGGCATATAGAGTGGCAAAAAATATTCCACTTTATGACGGACAGCTAGAAAGTGTAATAGAATATGCAACAATTACTCCAGTTTTGAGCTTCGTGCTCGCAGAGCGGATACTTAATCTAGGTATAATCATGATAATGCAGTTTACTCCAAATTTAACTCACATTTTCGACTGCGCTTCCTTGAAAAGATCTACTTTTCCAGATTCGAACCCCCCCCCCCGTAAAATCCTAGTTACGGGCCTGTGGCTTATTTGATAGTAGGACTAGGAAGAGTTTACTAGGCATGTGTAAAATGGCATTACCATTGGTGTAGCAGCAAAGAATATAGTGCTCAAAGGCGGTCATGACACAGGCGAGGGAGATGTGTCGCAGGCATGATGCATGCACGAGATAGAGGGGGGCCGGAACTTTTTTTTCACGCCAAATTTCGCCTTGATGCGTTCGAAGAAGCTAGAGCGTCGCGGGGGGTTGGCTGTTATATGACTATAGACACAAAAAAACTTAATCTTGTTGTATTTTTCTTATTAACAAAGCCTAATTATCAATCAATGCGCGCGAAGCGCGAGCCGAATTTTTGCTATATCTACCCTGAAACATTTAATTTTAAGCGTTTTGTTTTAAATGCTAAGCTCATAAAGAAATATTATATTATCATTAAACAAGCGATGCGAAGCGACTAAAATTTTTGGCGACTATTAACTTAAACAATGCATGAAAGTTATTTGTGCTTTGTTTAAGAAGCTACACTATGACTCTATCAACAAGCGGGCGCGAAGCCGGAGCTGAAATTTAAATTATAACTAAAAAAGTGCATTAATTGGTGGTATCTTTTTTAAGAGATCTGTCATATAAGCAAGCGAAGCGAGAAGCGCGAGCGAAATTGTTTTGATTAATATTAGTCTAACACTGAAAACAGGGCATTAAGTTGTATTTATGCATTGTGTATAAGATAATCGACTCATTAACAGATGCGGCGCGAAGCGCGAGCTGAAAATTTTAGATTATCTAAAAGATGAAGCGGTGCTTTTTTGAAGCGTGTTTCTAATGCATGGCTTATAAGAAGATACATAAGCGTTTCTAATGTAACTCATTAAATAATGCGAGCGCGGAGCGCGAGCCCAAAATTTTTGATATATAAGCTTGAAAACATTTAATTTTAAGCGTTTTTGTGCTAAGCTCATAAAGAAAAGGCTTATCTCATTAAACAATGCGAGCGCGAAGCGCGAGCTGAAAATTTAAATATATGTCAACCTGGGGGCGTTTCATGAAAGGACTTGCCAGACGTTTTATCCGACAAACTGTTATAAGCTACTGAAATGCTTCTGATTTCTGATTGGCTGAGAGCAGATTTGTCGGATAAAACATACGTCAATGCTCCCCTGAAAACAATGCATTTTCAAAGCGTTTTTATGCTATGTTTATTATCTCATTAAACAATGCGAGCGCGAAGCGCGAGCTAAAATTTTTAGATATATTAACCTAAAAACGGTGCATTTAAAGGTTTTTTTTTTAATGCTATGCTTCTTAAGAAGATACATATCTCATTAAACAATGCCAGCGCGAAGCGCGAACTAAAAATTTTAGATAATTATATCAACCTGAAAACAGTGTTTTTAAAGCATTTTTAATGCTTATAAAGAAGATATATAGGCCTATCTCAACAATGCGAGCTATTTTTTTTAATTAATAGGGGAGACCGGGTATGGAAGTTACACGGGTCAGTTGTTACAGTTCTCAGTGTGCTAAGATGGAACAAGAGAGGATGTGCTAAGTCTAACGTGGCATCTATATACAGGCTTTAACAGCATAGCTGTGATGAATCTGCGGTCGTGAGGTTTCTCCGTTGTTTTATTAAGAAGTAATCAACAAAAACCATTTTTTACTAGTTCAAGTAAAATTTTTGAAGAAAATTGAAAATTTTTGTAAATAGCTCTTTACAACCTGAAGGCACATGATGATAGTCTGGTATTGTAAAATATAGTACATGTATGTCACTAATATACCCCTAGCCATGCCTGTTTAATTCTGCCTAATGACTGTGCTAAGCGCAAGTTGATTTCTGTGTGTAAATCACCTCATGGGGTAGGTTGTTACAGACAACTACCCATGCTCATGTAACAACTTACCCCAATTACATTCAATATGTAAAATTACATTTTTGTTCTCAATTTTCAGGTGTTTAATATTTTATTTTTTTGTATTATTACTTTTTAGTTCTAGAGCTCTACTGTGATCTACTGTTACGATGTCATAGAAACTGGATCAAGTTGAAATTAAAGTATGGTATAGAGAATTTACACCATTGTCAAATTACCCCGTATGTTTACATATTGTAACAAATTGACTCCCGTATGGGTGTAACAACCCTACCCCGTATAATGGGGTAAGGTTGTTACAAAAAAAATGTCTTCACTAATTAAGCTGTAGTTACTTAGTGTTTACATGTTTTCCAAGTTTCATAATGCCTCAGGTTTTAGACAACATATTAGGCTAACTACAGAACCAAAATATGGAGTGCGTGAGTTTTCTTTCATTAGAATTATCTGGCCCAAATGTGAAATTTTGTAAACGTCCATACCCGTCTCCCCTAAATATATTCAACTTGAAAACAGTGCATTTTAAACACTTTTGTGCTGTGCTCAAAGAGGGATAATATCTAATAAATAAAATGGCGCGAAAAGCAAGCATTTTTTTTATATGTTAAACTTGAAAACGAGACTAATGATTTCTTTTTTAACATCCCTTTTGAATCCATTATATGCCTATCTTATTGAAAATTAAAGCAGCGCCGAAGCGCGATCTGAACATTGTCGGTGTATCAAATTGAAAACAGTAACATTAATTTTAAAAGGTTTTTGTGCTAGTGCCATAAAAGGACACGTTAATGTAAGCGTAAAACGCAAGCTGAAATATTTGATATATTGGACCAACATACCTTTACATTTTAAGCGCTACATGTGCCTCAACAAACAGGATAAAATGTTATTACCGTCATCAAATAGATATGTCGAGGCAAAAGCGCAAGTTCAACAATTCTGTATATATAACTAAATGGAATCATTCCATGTGCTTATGTTTTTGTTTGTTAGTTATTTTTCTTGTGGGGGATAATGGAATAGGCCTAACTTGATTTACTATAACAAAGTAATCCGAGCGAGAGCGACAGTTAAATGTAAGCACTTTTTGTCATCCTCATAAATACGACTTAATGCGAGGCAGACGAGCGGAGTGAAAAAACTTTGACCTAATAGGCCCTACTTTCCATTTTCCTCCTCTATTTTTTCTACTGTATTTCTTTTCAATCTTCTCTCTCTCTCTCTTTTCCTTCTCCCTTCCCTTTCCCTTCTTTTTCTCCTCTTTTTTCTCTTTTTTTTTGCGCGCAAATAGGGGGGGGGGGGCCGCGGCCCCCTCGCCCCCCCTAAACCCCGCCCAACTGACTATATAAATTAACAAGCTAGTTCTCCCCTCATTTTTGGCGATGGATTATTCGATGGGAAAAAATGAGGGTGAAACCATAGTATCATAGAGATAATACATCTCTATGGGTGGTAAGTACCGTATGCCGACCCCCCCCCCCGCCAAAAAAAAAAAAAAAAAAAAAAAAAAAAAAAAAAAAAAAAATCATTTCCTAAGGGGGGCATTCAAGAATTTGTCAGATGCTTTATCCGACAAACTGTTATATAGCTACCTGAATGCCTTTGCCATCTGATTGGCTGAGAGCAAATTTGCTTCACGAAATTGCCACCCCTTGTCTGGCCTGTCGTGTCTTTCGGTACGGTTTCCGGTTGCATGCTGCGATCATATTGGAAGTTGAATATATATCCATTTGCGGGTTTTCATCGACAAAATAACCCTTTCCTGAATTGTATTGGAATGATCAAGACGAATTGACTTCATTGAACTAATAGGGTAAGGTTGACATGTTTTATGCTTATTTGCACCCAAATCTATAAGCCTATCTAGTTGCAAGACATGATACCGTGACATCTAGTTATGTACGTGAGGCGCTTCATCGCGTAATCTCTCCCTATCCTCACCGGTAGTTCCGGTGGGCAGACAGGGTGCTAGCTCAGGGATTTTTCGCTGTTTTTCCAATTCCTATTTACGCTGTACACAAGGCAAACAAAGCCCTGCCACACGTTAATGTCTGTGCGAGGCGGCGCCGGTGCGATATGAATTCAAGGAGCGCCGCCTATACGCTACACCAACGTAGAGAGGCACGACAGATTCGCGTTATTTTCCGTTGCTAAGCGTGTTGCTTAAGCGCGTTTTCGGTGAAATCCTGAAGTGTTTTGGCGACTTAAATTGTCTTTCCTGTGATGTGGAGTGTAATATGACTATAGTTTTCCCAATCAGAAGTACATAATATAATGCCATAGTAAATGGACAAATTAAGTAGTTTGACAAATTGAGCGCAATATTAGATTATAACTCCTTCTCTTTACCCCCTTCCCGATGCCATGTGAACGGCCCCGTAATTATCCTGAAAAAATAATATTTTAGAAAATAAATTCAGGGAAAATTTGAATTTTTTCCAATTTTTTATTGAACTTATTTTAAAAATACAATACTTTTGACCAATACTTTCCTAATTTTTCTGTTCGCTTGTCGATTTTTTTTAAAAAGTGATTTTTCATATGTAGTTTGGAGCTCCATGTTATATTTTATATGACTTACGCATCTATACTGTGCAAGTCTATGGGGGAGACCCAAGGCGCCTTTTCAGGAGTGCACTTTTCTTGGTAAGGGGAGGGTGTGGATTATATGAAATTAATGAAGTTTTTTATAACCTAGGCAATTCAATTTTTATTTATTAATTTCCTTTTTATTATGGTTTCTTCAATTCATTAGAGTAATATATATATATGTATATATATTTTTTCTTATATATTTTTAAATCTGTTCCCTCTTACACACCCCTCTCTTTCCTGTCTGCTTCATCCTCAATTATACTTTTTTGATCATTCTGCATCATCCCTTCATACCATTTATAATCAATAACTGCCAATATCAAAAGAACGATTTAAAAATAAAACATGAGAACAAAGAATGGACCTTATTAACCATTTAACATTTCTCTTGATCCTTATCTTTTTATCTCTTTGCCTCTTACACACCATTTTACCCTCTCTCTTCTTTTGTTTATGATTTCCTCTGATCATTCTCCCTTCCTCATACGTACTTCAGGCATCATACAATCAGGTCTTAACCACCAATTGTATTACATAAAAAATGAAACTAATGTAGAAACAGAAATAAAATCCATGTATTTCTGTTACCAATTTTTATATTTGTTGTTGACATGTAAATACTATTATATACCTTGTAAAAATTTATCACTGTGCTTTAATAATTTATTTGACTGTATGTGTGATATCAATTTTTCAAAGAAAATAGATTGAAAAAGACATAATAATCCCATTGAAAATTTGAGATACCCTGGGAAATTTTTAACCTCTAAATGATTTTAAACAGTCATACCAGAATAACAATAAAACAGATCACATGTGGAATTCAAGAGTGGTACATATACTTCAATATTTTTTGTGGGGCAATTACTGAACATAACACAACAATATATGAATAAATGCTCTACCCCAATTATCTTACACTGCCACACTTGAAACCCTGGATCTGTCTGTTATTTATCGCAAGATTAATAACAATCCACTGAGAAACAGATACAATGTTTTCAAAGGAGGATATATATTTTTTCTTATTTATAAACAGAGCTCAGAGCTCACAAATTACAAGTATTAAATGCATCACTCTCCAAATGTTACAAAATGTTTTACGACTGATTCCTTTCATTTTATGTAGAGGATCATATGTTTTTATCTTTTTAGTTCAAGGTTAAAATAGACATGTCAGCAATACAAATAGGCCTTTGACGCTTGGTGTTGTGATCAAGAGATGAAATAAGCAACTCTGGGCTCTCATATCTCATGGGGATTGGATAGGCATCAGGCAATCCCTCCTTAGAATCTGTAAATGACAACACAGACAATACCACAAATTTTAGGCATATTTAAATACTTGAATAAGTTAACATTTATATAGTTTGTTAAATTTTAAAATGGGAACAATATCTATAAACAGTTAACATTTTTTTTTTTTGTAAATGTAAAATAAACAATGTTTTAAATTTAATTATTCTAACCTACCTTTGATATATCATTCTACCAAGATACTAAATAAATATAAAACAATCATGTACTTACCTTTAATTCTGCTGTCAGTTTTGTTTTCAACCCATGTGCACTCAACAATGGAATGGAAGTGTGGAGCATCCTATAGTAATAGTGGTTCGGAAGAGGATGTCTGGCCGTCACCTCCAGTGCCAGTTGATTTTGTCCTAGTTTTGATAAAGAAAAATACAATAGAGAGAGGTCTAACAGTTTAGAGTCTATTGTATGAATGAAAAAGTCAAATGCCAATGGTCACATTAAATTGATGCAAACTTGTTGCAAATTAATTGGATTCAGGCACGGACAAAACCTATTTTTTTTTTTTTAATAGGGGGGGGGGGGGGGGGGGGGGGCGGGGGTATCTCTATGATGATACAATCGAGACCAGTTTGATGCCCTAAAGCACCCATGGTAGATCTAGACCCTAGACCTAGAGTCTATATATTTTATAACTCTAGCTTCTGGCCTCTGTCAATTAATTTGTTGGTTTGAAAAGATTGCCTTCAGAATAAGGCAATGTTTTGGTATTCAATCCGAAAATAGAAAGTGGCACAAAATACAGATTAGAGTAACACTAGATCCTAAAAGTTTAATCAAATACAGGACTCGACCGGTTGGTGGTCTGGTTCATCAAAATTCCCTCATAATAGTCTATTAGACGAAGAATAGTGTTCCAAGCCTTATAGAGCCAGGTAATCCATCAATAAATATAAACATACAAATAAAGTCTGATAATGAAATAAATAACTAAAATAAAGAAGGATATCACGATTTGCACGAACAGAGACACAACACACACCGTTATCTGCACTTGGGGGAAATAGCACGAGCTTAAGAACGCACGCCCGACGCATACGGGGTCAAATGGCGTGCCGCTCCGATGGAATTGATTTTTCTAGGGCTCCAAACACCATTTCTGTTTTTTGAAAATAACTGGATTTTGCCGACCCACCCCACCCAATTCAAAAAGATATCTTTATACTACTTTAATAAAATACTTATTAACACAATACATTCATTAATCACCGTTCTATACCTACTCACCAATCTCTCATATTCACAAATGTGGCTAACCATGTTTCAAAATACTGAAAAAATGGGAATATTTACCGATGATTTTGGCTATCTTTGACGTTTAGTAGTGATCACAGAAAATCGTACAATGAAAGTTTTTTGGGAGCATCGGCAAGGTTACACCCTCGATCACTTAATTGCAAACCAAATAAGTACAAAAAATTCGATAGGGGCACAAATAAAATTTTAAAATACACTTAAAAATAATGTATATATTTATGGCAAATTACGTGCTTAATTAATCGAATCATTAAAAAACGTGAAAATTGGGTAAATTTTAACCAATTAAAAAACTCCTTTTTTGAATTTATGCTAATTAGCATGGTTGTCACCATGAAGCCCCTCAATGCATATGCATACATCAGTCTTTTCTAGTATTTGATTGGTTGGGAAATATTAAAAGGGGGTGTTGTTTTCATTTTTATCTGACAATTAATTCAAATTCCTTTCGATTTTGTGTGCGCACGGCAACGGCGACAAAATGCCGCGCACTTGATTGCTGCACACGGAATACG
This sequence comes from Paracentrotus lividus, assembly GCA_940671915.1. Taxonomy (NCBI): domain Eukaryota; kingdom Metazoa; phylum Echinodermata; class Echinoidea; order Camarodonta; family Echinidae; genus Paracentrotus; species Paracentrotus lividus. The sequence goes on along the minus strand of CALNVZ010003432.1, from coordinate 2,628,782 downwards.
TGGCCACCGCACGCTGGCGTTTTTTTAAATTTTGCAGCTTTTTTGTATAAAAAATGAACCCAGTTTTCTCTTTTCAGTCAGCATTGATGCCTAAAACACTATAGCGCCAATATTATACCTTCCACACCTCCAATTTTCAATCTCCATGATTGATTTTTATAAAAATGAAACAATTGACATGCCGATAAAATATGCATGTTACTAATAAGGTAATTTGTAAAAAAAGGAAAGGATCTGTACCTGATTTCAACTGCGTGTCCCGAAGAAAAAAAGTACTATACATCAAGCGACCAACGTCAATCAGTTTTTAGATAACTTCTAATCTTACGTTGTCATAACATATTTTCAACTATTACCGATATTGAAAAACGTATTTTTCTACAAAAGCTTACATAATTTCTATTTTTGGATGATCATTTAATTTCGATAATGACTCTCAAGATGCATAAAACTGAACAAAAGATCTCCCAATTGTTTGTTGAATTGGTTTATTTGAATACAACAATATCCAAACGGGGGTTAAGTAGAGGCGTATATTCAACGTTTGCCAGTTTTTGGAGTTTTCGGTAGATTTTCAGAAATTTTTGCTGTCAAACACTCGTTCACAGCATGAGAAAAACATGAAAAAGATTAACGAACGCTTCGTTGCCTCACACAACAAGCCCCAGCGCAACTTTCCCCACAAGATACAGGACGAACGGTAATGTGGGTTGGTGTATTATATACACCACACTAGGATAGACATCAACATGGAGGCAGACTGATAGCTAGTTGTATAGAACTCTTAATTGAACTTTTATTCTCCTTGAACCCTCAAGATCAGAAATGTGAACGGGTATCTTTTTATTAGGTTGTTGATTTTATCCTGCTAACCTTGACACGCAAACATACATTTCTGACATGGTGGCAGCGTGGATACATAGTTTTGCAAACTTCAAAAGTTTCTCCCGGAAACATGTTCAAGAGATAGAGCTCATAAGTCCAGCCTAGAGACCATGTAACTTGTTTTTTTGCATGTACAATGTTTTTTGGTGGTTCTTGTCATTTGAGGGTGCTGATTCTGAATACCGATGGCTGCCAGATGCGAAACCTTGACATTTTTCACAAATCGCAGGAAATTCAAAAATGGCCGCCCAAAGATGAAAATGAGTATTCCCACTGGTATTTTTGGAGTTGTTTTTGGTGGTTTCTTAATCAATTTCGAGGGTATTCGATTCCAAAATTCGATAGTGCCAGCCGCGAAACCACCAACAGATTATTTTATGCAAATCGCTAAAATTCAGAATGACTGCCCAAATGGCCGCCCAAGTTGATATGCGCGTTTTTATGGGTATTTTTAAGGTTTTTTTGATGGTTTTTCTTGCCAGTTTCGCAGCGCTGATTCCAAATCTGGTTAAGTACGGCCACAAAAATACACCAGGATTTTTTGTAAACTGCTAAAATTCAAACTGGCCGCCAAAAATGTTGAGACTCATTGATATATAATACAACATGCTTATATAATGGCCTCAGTATGAAAAGATATTATAGGGGATTTTTACATGGTCTGAAAATTTTCAGGCGAATTTGAAGGAAGCGAATTCCCAAATGATATTAGAGACACTTAAGGACATAGGCCTAGGCCTACATTGTATATTGTACTTTTAAGCCGTTTGCTGAAGTGCTAAAAATATAGAATAAAGTAAAATAAAAAAGAAAGAAAAAGAAAAAGAATTGAAGAAAGAAAGTGGAAAAGAAATGGCACCGAGTCATTTAAAAATATATTTTATGGCCATACATTGCCAGTAATAAGTATGAGAACCTTTTGGCCGTTTATTGTTATAGGGTCCCAAGCTCAACCGCTGCTACAATGTACAGCATTGAACCGTTGAGCCCCCCCCCTACACCACAACGAAAAATGCTCTCGCAAACATGATTCTTTTCCTTATCAATATAATTCTCCCTCAGTTTAATTTTGTTATAGCCCTTCGGCTTTCAAGAAGTGACCATTACCTATAGGGGTAAGGACAAATCAAATCTTCCGGGGGCCGCTCACAAAATAAAAACAAGGTTCGTGTACAAAAGGAATGCCATTTTTTATATTATTCTTTCCGATCTTACGGGGGGTTGCCCGCACTCTCCCGCCCCCTGGAGTTGCCCCGACATGTAGAAGATGTACGCCTATTATCGTGCATCTATTCGAACAATTATTTTTTATCTAGTCTGTTCGATCATTTAGTTTTATGTAAAGTGTCTCATATTGTTCAATAAACCATGAAGGTTAAATAGGGAAACCAGTATGTCATTTACAGCCTCTATTCTGTTGGGGGAAAAAAATCCAAGAATTTTTCCTTAAAGTCAGGATCACTCCAAACCAAGTCTTTAAATCATTAAAAATTGTATATGGTGTAAAAGAAGCTGAGACATATACTTTTGCATTCTTACAAAACATGCGATATAAATACAATTAACGAAAAAGAAGAAAAAATCAAAAGATTGAATCATATGACTCATTTTGCTTTGAGTAAAATGGTAAATGTTTTATTTCTGGGATCTTTCGCGTAATTTTTGAATGAGTAGGCCTAGGACCTACCCTGAATTGAAATAACATCTAAATACGTTAAGAAAATACTGATGAAATAGGCATTTTCCAAACAGATTTGCTTTCATTAATAGCATTTTTCATATGAGCCTGTCGTCCGTTTTCCAAAACCCACTTATGTCATTTGCGTTAAAAAAATTTCAAGGTTTAACAATGGCTGATGGCAAGCGAATATTGACGGTTTTGCGCAAAATGCTTAGGGTTTCCGTGCCTTTAACTCAATGGCAGAATTGTGAAATCAGCATTCCCTCAATTGAAAGAAAATCATTAAAAAACTAGATAACAATAGCAAATGCGTGTTTTCATTCACTTGGCGCCGTTTTGATTTTGCGGGGTTTCGCTCATCGGATTTGGAATCAAGCAACGGTTATGACAGAAACTGTACAAACAACCTCTGAAATAATACACATTTTCATTTTAGGCAGATGATTTTAAAGCGCTTACAATTCTTAGTAGGTTTTTGTGGCTCATGGTATGCCTACTTCATCGGATTTGGATCAGCGATTGTTGGAGAACACCAAACGCCCTGAAATATATCCATAGAACAGCACATTTTGAAATTGGGGGGGCCACTTGGCAGCCAATTTTGAATTTTAGGATTTTGCGTAAAATCTGTGGGTTTCGTGGCTGGCACTCATCGAATTTGAAATCAGCACCCTCGAATTGATAATAAACCACCTAAACACCCCAAATTACCCTTGGAAGCACTGATTTCCAGGTTTGGCGGCCATTTTTGGCAGCCATTTCGAATTTTAAGCGAAATGCATAAAATCTTTTTGGGTTAAAGGTTGGGGAAAAATCTGAAAATTTGTGTACAAAATGAAATGGAGAGTTGTCCCATGAAGATTGCCATTTTGAAGGCCGATGATGCCAAATTTGAGATCCCATAGAAGGACAACTAGACTTTTCAAACTTCCATAACTCTCTTATTTTATAAACCGATTTTGATGAAAACTTTTTTTTAGATTTGCTCTCTCATTTTCCTCTTTCCTGTAAGGTTGATTCTCGTCCTTGGGTTGGATTCCCCTTTAATGACTAAAAATCTCTAAGTATTGCCCATATCAGGATCAAAGTGTCATAACGTTAAAAATATAAGTCTCTCCCTACATTTTCTGAAGGAAATTTGTAAGGGCCCCAAAAAAAAAAAAATTTTTAATTTAGAGCCCCTTTAAGTCCCTTTTCCTCTGACGCCTTAATATTTAACATATTTGATTGCTCATGAAATTTCCTTCTAAAAATATACATTTTACAAAGGAGTGTCTTCATTTTAATTAAAAGATAGTCTTAAAGGGATCTAGTGTAGTGGAAGGAATGGGAAAGATGAAGAAAATCATGTGAGGTTTCCAAGTTTATTTTCAATGATATTTGTGAAGAATATCATAGTAAAAGAAGCTCCACAAGAAAACATTGCTCTTCAAATGCCCTAAATCATAATATGATCCAAATATATCACAGACAGCTGAACATATTTGGGTCCCGTACATTTTTGTCATTTTGGTGCATTCACACCCACCAAGGGAGGGGGTGAAACCACCTCTTTTGACAAATTTTCTGAAACTTAGCAAGGTTACATGTATTTTTGAGGTATATTTATTAATGAATAAGCCTGCTAAGTTTCATACTTCTACTTGAATAGGTTTCGGCAATCGGCATAATCATCATATATAATGAACATTTAACTTTTTTTGCATATGGACTACATGTAATGTTTAAATACACATGCCTATGGAAACCAAAAAGCGCATAGCGCAAACTATTTTAATGCTGCACTTAACGTGATGGTCGAAACTATATAAAGTTTGGTATCAAAAATATACGTAAGCCCTATGCTAAAAAGTCAAGAAAGCTTTTGTATGACAAAAGATAACAGTTTGTTTCAAAACTTCCATCACATTCAATATGTTATATTCTGTGTTAGCGCATGATTTTATAATTGCTAAAGGAAATATTCTGCAAAGTTTTTTTTAAGGATGTTTGAAATTGTTGGGTCATAGTGTTTGCTAAAAATAGTTAATTCATCACCAATATCCCCATGAATTATTAAATTATAAAAGCTAAACCTCGGAAGAACATTGGAGTGGAGAAGATGGACAACCATGCAACCCTCTCCAATTCTTTCTCCATGGCAAATGACTTTATACAATGTCATTTGTATCATTGTATACACATATATTTTCATTATTTAATTTCATCTCAAACAATCATCTTCTAGATAATGTATAAGACATTGCCTGCGCAAAAAGCTCAATGTTCATTATTTCATTCATATATTGTCTTGTTTACTTTTTCATTTATTTGTTTTTTTCTTTTTAACCTGTTGGAAGATGAGCTGATTTGGCTATATACACACATTCCATAGACCTCAGCCCGAATGTAATTCGGGCTCAGTCCTCTATGGGTTAAAACTAATTTTTAGATACACTCTTTGCATTTTCTGTCAATTCAATTGATGTTTATTTTAAGTGAATTACCTGTCATTCATTTTGTAATCATCATTTTAATGAATTTTTGTGTTTTTATTCATCATTGTAAATTGGGACGGTTAGGAAGTTGGAAGGAAGGTACAAAAGCGACCCCCACCCCCCCTCTCAGGGGCCAATCATACACGCCACCCTATTTCAGTAATTAAAACTACCCTGAAATAAAGATAGTAGGGGGTTTTCTACCTAACCTGAGCCCCTAAAATATACAATCTTTTCTGGAGAAATC
>CALNVZ010003432.1:2591447-2616686 GCA_940671915.1 Paracentrotus lividus | reverse complement strand
TATCTCTAGATCTACATCGAGACCAGTTTGATGGGCCTAAACACCCCATGTAGATCTAGACCCTAGACTAGAGTCTATATTAATTTTATAACTCTAGCTCTGGCCTCTGTCAATTAATTGATTGGGTTGAAAGATTGCTTCAGAATAAGGCATGTTATTGTATTCAATCCGAAAATAGAAGTGGCACAATACAGATTAGAGTAACACTAGATCTAAACAGTTTAATCAAATACAGGACTCGACCGGTGGTGGTCTGGTTCATCAAAATTCCCTCAAATAATAGTCTATTAGACGAGAATAGTGTTCCAAGCCTTATAAGCAGGTAATCCATCAAAGATATAACATAAAATAAAGTGAAAGAATAAATTAACTAAAAATAAAGAGATTACCACGATTTGCAGAAGACAGAGACACAACACACACCGTTATCTGCACTTGGGGGATAGCACGAGCTTAAGAACGCACCCGACGCATACGGGGTCAAATGGCGTGCGCTCCGATGTGATATTGATTTCTAGGGCTCCAAACACCATTCTGTTTTGAAAATACTGGATTTTGCCGACACCCACCAATTCAAACATTCTTTACTACTTTAATAAAATACTTATTAACACATACATTCATTAATCACCGTTCTATACCTACTCACAATCTCTCATATTTCACAATGTGGCATACCATGTTTCAAAATACTGAAAAAATGGAATATTTACCATGATTTGGCTATCTTTGACGTTTAGTAGTGATACAAAAAAAAATACAATCATGAAAAGTTTTGGGGCATCGGCAAGGTTACACCCTCGATCACTTAATTGCAAACCAAATAAGTACAAAAAAATTCGATAGGGCACAATAAAAATTTTAAAATACCTTAAAAATATGTATAATATTTTATGGCAAATTACGTGCTTAATTTAAGTCGTATATTAAAAACGTGAAAATTGGGTAAAATTTTAACCAAATTAAAAAACTCTTTTTTGATTTTATATGCTAAATTAAGCAGTGGTGTCACCCCCCTCAGCATATGCATACATCAGTCTTTTCTAGTATTTGATTGGTTGGGATATTAAAGGGGGTGTTTGTTTACATTTTTCATCTGACAATATTCAAATTCCTTTCGATTTGTGCGCACAGGCACGCGACAAAATGCCGCGACTTGAATTCTGCTGCACACAGAAATACGTGGCCACCGCAACGCATGGCTTTTAAATTTTGCAGCTTTTTGTCATAAAAAATGAACCCAGTTTTCTCTTTTCAGCAGCATTGATCCTAAAACATATAGCGCCAATATATACTTCCACACTCCCAATTTTCATCTCCATGATTGATTTTATAAAAATGAAACAATTGACATGCCGATAAAATATGCATGTTACTAAAATAAGGTAATTTGTAAAAAAAGGAAAGATCTGTACCTGATTTCAACTGCGTGTCCCGAAGAAAAAAGTACTATAACATCAGAGCGACCAACGTCATCAGTTTAGAATACTTCTAATTTACGTTGTCATAACATATTTCAACTATTACCAGATATTGAAAAAGTATTTTCTTACAAAAGCTTACATAATTTCTATATTTTGATGATCATTTATTTCGATAATGCTCTCAAAATGCATAAAACTGAACAAAAGAATCTCCCAATTGTTTGTTGAATTGGTTTATTTGATACAACAATATCCAAAGTAGAGGCGTATATTCAACGTTTGCCAGTTTTGGAGTATTTCGGTAGATTTTCAGAATTTTTGCTGTCAAACTCGTATCACAGCATGAGAAAAACATGAAAAGAAGTTAACGAACGCTTCGTTGCCCACAACAACAAGCCCCAGCCACTTTCCCCACCAAGATACAAGGACGAACGTATGTGGGTGGTGTATTATATACACCACCACTAGGAGTAGACATCAACATGGAGGCAGACTGATAGCTAGTTGTATAAACTCTTAATTGAACTTTATTCTCCTTGAACCTCAAATCAGAAATGTGAACGGGTATCTTTTATTAGTTGTTGATTTTATCCTGCTACCTTGACACGCAACATAACCATTTCTGACATGGTGGCAGCGGTGGGATAATAGTTTTGCAACTTCAAAGTTTCTCCGGAACATGTTCAAGAGATAGAGCTCCATAGTCCAGGCTAGAGACCATGTAACCTTGTTTTTTGCATGTACAATGTTTTTTGGTGGTTCTTTGTCAATTTGAGGGTGCTGATTCTGAATCCGATGGCTGCCAGATGCGAAACCTTGAGCATTTTTCACAAATCGCGGAAATTCAAAAATGGCCGCCCAAAGATGAAAATGAGTATTCCACTGGTATTTTTGAGGTTGTTTTGGTGGTTTCTTATCAATTCGAGGGTATTGATTCCAAATTCGATGAGTGCCAGCCGCGAAACCCAACAGATTTTATGCAAATCGCTAAAATTCAGAATGACTGCCAAAATGGCCGCCCAATTGATAATGCGCGTTTTATGGGTATTTCTCAAGGTTTTTTGATGGTTTCTTGCCAGTTCGCAGGCGCTGATTCCAAATCTGGTAAGTACTGGCCACAAAAATACACAGGATTTTTTGTAAACTGCTAAAATTCAAACTGGCCGCCAAAATGTGAGACTCATTGATATATATCATACAACATGCTTATATAATGGCCCTCAGTCATGAAAGATATTATAGGGGTATTTCTTACATGGTCTGAAATTTTCAGGGAATTTGAGGAAGCGAATTCCAAATGATATTAGAGACACTTAAGGACATAGGCCTAGGCCTACATGTATATTGTACTTAAGCCGTTTGCTGAAAGTGCTAAAAATAGAATAAAGTAAAATAAAAAAGAAAGAAAAGAAAAAGAGAGAAAGAAAAGTGGAAAGAAATGGCAACCGAGTCATTTAAAATATATTTTATGGCCATACATTGCCAGTAATAAGTTATGAGACTCTTTTGGCCGTTTATTGTTATAGGGTCCCAAGCTAACCGTGCTACAATGTACCAGCATTGAACCGTTGAGCCCCCCCCCCCCTACACCACACGAAAATGCTCTCCAAACATGATTCTTTTCCTTATCAAAATAATTCTCTCAGTTTTTAATTTTGTTTGGCCTTCGGCTTTCAAGAAAGTGACCATTACCTATAGGGGTAGGATCAAATCAAATCTTCCGGGGGCGCTCACAAAATAAACAAAGGTTCGTGTACAAAAGGAATGCATTTTTATATTATTCTTCCGATCTTACGGGGGGTGCCCGCACTCTCCGCCCCCTGGAGTTGCCCCGACATGTAGAAGATGTACGCCTATATCGTGCATCTATTCAGAACAATTATTTTTTATCTAGTCGTGTTCGATCATTTAGTTTTATGTAAAGTGTCTCATATTGTTCAATAAACCATGAAAGGGTTAATAGGGAAACCCAGTATTTCATTTACAGCCTCTATTCTGTTGGGGGAAAAAAAATCCAAGAATTTTTCCTTAAAGTCAGGATCACTCACAAACCAAGTCTTTAAATCATTAAAAATTGTATTATGGTTGTAAAAGAAGCTGAGACATATACTTTTGCATGTCTTACAAAACATGCGATATATACAATATGAAAAAGAAGAAAAAAATCAAAGATTGAATCATATGACTCATTTTGCTTTGAGTAAAATGGTAAATGTTTTATTTCTGGGACTCGCGTAATTTTGAATGAGTAGGCCTAGGACCTACCCTTGAATTGACAATAACATCTAAATAACGTAAGAAATACTGATGAAATAGGCATTTTCACGAATTTGCTTTCATTAATAGGCATTTTTCATATGACTGTCGTCCGTTTTCACCCACTTATGTCATTTGCGTTAAAAAAATTCAAGGTTAACATGGCTGATGGCAGCGAATATTGACGGTTTGCGCAAAATGCTTAGGGTTTCGTGCCTTTAACTCATCAGAATTTGAATCAGCATTCTCAATTGAAAGAAATCATTAAAAAACTTAGATAACAATAGCATGCGTGTTTTCATTTCACTTGGCGGCCGTTTTGAGTTTTAGCGGGGTTTCGCTCATCGGATTTGGAATCAGCACGGTTATTGACAAGAAACTGTACCAAAACAACCTCTGAAATAATACACATTTTCATTTTTAGGCAGATGATTTTAGCGGCTTACATAAATACTGTAGGTTTTTGTGGCTCAGTGGTATGCCTACTCATCGGATTTGGAATCAGCGCCTTCGAATTGACAAGAAACCACCAAAACGCCCTGAAATATATCCATAGAACACGCATTTTGAATTGGGGGGGGGGGCCATTTTGGCAGCCATTTTGAATTTTAGGGATTTGCGTAAAATCTGTTGGGTTTCGTGGCTGGCACTCATCGAATTTGAAATCAGCACCCTCGAATTGATAAGAAACCACCTAAACAACCCCAAATTACCCTTGGAACACTGATTTCCAGGTTTGGCGGCCATTTTGGCAGCCATTTCGAATTTTAGCGAAATGCATAAAATCTTTTGGGTTAAAGGTTGGGGAAAATCTGAAAATTTGTGTACAAAATGAATGGAGAGTTGTCCATAAGATTGGCCATTTTGAAGCCGATGATGCCAATTTGAGGATCCCCATAGAAGGAACAACTAGACTTTTCAAACTTCCATAACTCTCTTATTTTATAACCGATTTTGATGAAACTTTTTTTTAGATTGCTCCTCTCATTTTCCTCTTTCCTGTAAGGTTGATTCTCTCCTTGGGTTGGATTCCCCTTTAATCTAAAAAATCTTGCCCATATCAGGATCAAAGTGTCATAACGTTAAAAATATCAAGTCTCTCCCTACATTTTCTGAAAGGAAATTTGTAAGGGGCCCCAAATTTTTAATTTAGAGCCCCATTTAAGTCCCCTTTTCCTCTGACCCTTAATATTTCAACATATTTGATTGCTCATGAAATTTCCTTCTAAAATATACATTTTACAAGGAGTGTCTTCATTTAATTAAAAGATAGTCTTAAAGGGATCTAGTGTAGTGGGAAGGAATGGGAAAGATGAAGAAAATCATTGTGAGGTTTCCAGTTATTTTCATGATATTTGGGAAGAATATCATAGTAAAAAGCTCCACAAGAAAACATTGCTCTTCAAATGCCCTAAAAGTCATAATATGATCCAAAATATATCACACAGCTGACATATTTGGGTCCCGTACATTTTGTGTCATTTTGGTCATCACACCACCAAGGGAGGGGGTGAAACCACCTCTCCCATTTGACCAAATTTTCTGAAACTTAGCAGGTACATGTATTTGAGGTATATTATAATGAATAAGCCTGCTAAGTTTCATACTTCTACCTTGAATAGGTTTCGAGCAATCGGCATATCATCATATATGTAATTGACATTTTACTTTTTTGCATTTGGACTACATGTACATGTTAAATACACATGTCTATGGGGAAACCAAAAGCGCATAGCGCAACTATTTTTAATGCTGCACATTACCTGATGGTCGAAACTATATAAATTTGGTATCAAAATATACGTAAGACCCTATGCTAAAAAGTCAAGAAAGCTTTTGTATGACAAAAGATAACAGTTGTTTCAAACTTCATCACATTCAAATTATGTTATATTCTGTGTTAGCGCATGATTTTATAATTGCTAAAGAAATATTCTGCAAAGTTTTTTTTAAGGATGTTGAAATTGTTGGTCATAGTGTTTGTGCTAAAGAATAGTATTCATCACCATATCCCACATGAATTATTAATTATAAAAGCTAAACCTCGGGAAGAACATTGGAGTGGAGAAAGATGGACGAACCATGCACCCCTCTCCATTCTTCTCCATGGCAATGACTTTATGACAATGTCATTTGTATTCATTGTATACACATATATTTTCATTATTTAATTTTCATTTCACAATCATCTTCTAATAATGTATAGACATGTGCCTGCAAAGGCTCAATGTTTCATTATTTTTCATTCATATATTGTCTTGTTTACTTTTTCATTTTATTTGTTTTTTTTTCTTTTTAACCTGTTGGAGATGAGCTGATTTGGCTATAACACACATTTCCCATAGACCTCAGCCCGAATGTATTCGGGCTCAGTCCCCTATGGGTTAAAACTAATTTTTAGATACACTCTTTGCATTTTCTGTCAATTCAATTGATGTTTATTTTAAGTGAATTACCTGTCATTACTTTTGTAATCATCATTTTATGATTTTTGTGTTGTTTATTCATCATTGTAATTGGGACGGTTAGGAGTTGGAAAGGAAGGTACAAAAGCGACCCCCGCGCGCGCCTGCTCAGGGGCCAATCATACACGCACCCTATTTCAGTAATTAAAACTACCCTGAATAAAAATAGGTAGGGGTTTCTCCCTACCTGAGCCCCTAAAATATACATCTTTTCTGGAGAAATCGGAACGAGCAACTGTATCATGTGTATGGTTTGTTGTCTGAGTGAGGGGGGGGGGCGGGGTGGTAAAAGCTCCCTAGTCATCAGCTTTGGACCCTCTCCTTTTCACCAGAATGGAATGATACAAATACTCCAGTTGTGTAGTACTCGTATTTGATGAACACATGTTAATATGAATATCACTGGTGATATTTAAGTAAAAACCAAGCACAAATTCTCACTGATGCGAAAAGATTGGACTTTTTTGTTTTATCGAGCCTTTTATGAAATCAAAGTAAAATAAATGAAATTGAACAGTGTCTTTATCTAATTGAAGTTAGGGTTACTTGAACATTCAGTTTCACTTGAAATTAAATGAATATTCGTGTAAACCCACTGCATGGAGGTTGAAAATGCCGAGAAAACCTATATTAAATAACCAAATAATAGAAATGACATGCATAAAAATTATAACATGATAGTAAAGTTAACTCTGGATTTACCCAGAGTCTTAAACCCCTCACTCTTATTGTGTATATTGGGGCATGCTTATCACATTTTTCAGTAAATGTGTTCTCCATATTCCATCCATGTCTGCATCTCCTCTTTTGAACCGCGTTATCACTCAAACCATGGGAAATTATATTCTTTATTTATGGTATAAATATCCTTGTTAATATCACTTGTGTGTGATGAGGATGAAGTCAGAGTCATGTAGGGGTCAAAAAGCCATAATGCGTGTTTTATTGATAGCAAAATCAGTCGAGACTCGTGGTTCGTGAACCACCTTGTTTTGAGGATTGAGTTGCTTTTTTTAATTGCTTTTTTTCAATCTTATCCCCACTCTTGCACAATTCGAAATTGACATATTCGCAAACAGGCATGTGTTCAACGAAGCATAAAGGCATTTCACACAAAAAATGGTACCAGAAGATCGGGAGATGTTAATCTTTCAAAATATGATATTATAATTTGGGGTTTATTACAATGTAGTAGGTGATTCAATTTTTTCTGACTCACTCGGTATATGCTACACATTGTCATTGTTTATGTTGATTTTTCTATTCTTATTTTGTTCAGCTGCTGTTGAATTACTTGTGATGCCCATTAGTTACTGACGACATTACAAATTGTAGCTATGTGTTACTGCAGCAAGTGCAGCCACTGAATATTAGAGTGACTGTGAGGTGATACGTTGCCGATTCAATCATGACAATACCCCAATATCCAATCTGAGAACCAGTTTGCAGGTGAGTTTAGCCTGTTTATGGTGGTAATAAAGCATACATGTAGATCCAGAATTGTGAAATATTAAACACATTTTTCTAAACTTTTGGCGACAGTGGGAGAGGGGTGATGGTGTGTGGTGGGAGAGGGATGGGGACGGTGCAATTGTCATTCCCTCTATTTACACATGATATGTAATGGGCAATTCCAATCAAACAGCTAGGACATGGAGCTGAAATTTAATGTGGCGCTGTGCCTTTGAAAGCAAATTAGGATCTGAAATTACCACAAAGTTCTTAAAATACAAACAATCATTTAAGTTAAAAAAATTGTGATTCAGTTTCTTCGCTGAATAATTGATAAAACCCAAATTTGCACATATGGACTTGGGGGCTTTAAATGCCTCTATTCTTATATCTAGTCACTTTTTGCTGATCTTTTTGGCTTAATGTAATTATCATTGACTACTCCAACAAACTTTGGTATTAATATTTCTTTATGATGCATTTCTCCTCACGAAAAAGACCGGGAAACCAGACGTCACTCCGTAACTGCACTCTGTAATAGGACATGGGTTCAAGTTTAAAGTCATAATTAACAGAATAATTCAACCAATTTTTTATTGCAACGGCTGCATATTATACCTAGAATAACATAGAATCCAATCAATAACTCAAAATTGTGAAAGCCATTTAAATTTCACAGAGTTTAAGCAAAATGTTCTCTGCTCAAATATCATGTCCATTTTGCGTCAATCCGTAACCATGATTATGAACATTCATATCTCATTAATTAAGAGCATTACTATAAAAAAAGTACATAAAGATTAAAGTACATATATGGATGATAAACTTGTTTGAATGCTGAAATGTTGCTTCTGAATGTCACTCCGTTAACTTGTAACTGCCCTAATACAATTTTATGCCTCCGCCACCGAAGGTGGTGCTAGATACATTATGTTTTCAGGTTGTCTGTATGCCTCGTTTTTTCGTTATCGTGATATATCAAGAATCACTTCAAAACATACTGAATAATGATAAAAGTACAGTTCTTAGTAAACGCGTAACACCAAAAGGTCTCTATGCGTGTATAATTACTTAAAAGAAAAAAAATAACAAGTTTGAGTGAAAATTAAGTACAATAAACACCTCAAACATCATATACAGAGCTGCCAACCGACCCGAAAAATTCGTATTTGTCCCGAAAATAAGAAGGGAATACGAAAATACGAAAAGGCATTGAAAAATTATGAATTTTTGTCTTTTATAATGCACTATGATTACATGGTCTTTGCATGCAAGTGGCGCCTTGAATTATACTACAATAGCATTGTATGCAATACGATCATTGAGTGCATGATCTTTGCATACAAGCAGCGCACTAGCGCTAGCGGGGGGTCGAATGCGTGCGCACACCCATGCTTGCATTGCTGGATGGAGGAGCGAAACCATCGACTCCCCGCTCGGCTACTCGCCCTAGCTTTCGGCGGTGGTTAATGGTGCTGCGCTGGGTGCATGCAGGCGGCTGCGCACGCGCCTGAATACGATGTGTGCGTGCGACAACAACAACTACCCTGGATTTTTTAGCTGGATTAAACTTGGATTATACCTGGATCTAGAAATATATCGCATGGGAATTTGATTGAGCTCAACATGGCAACTTTAGCTTCCAAAAAAAGAAAGAAGAAATAGACTTAATGCCAATGGCATTGTATCATACCATCTTCGAAAGGTGAAAACATGCTCATCATTGACATTGCAAGGTTTGTTCGTCCGATTTTTCAAAGGAAATTCTTACCGCGTAAGAAAATAAGGATTTCTTCTTTCGTCCGAACATGGTGGTGGTTCATACGATAGCTTATCCAAAAACGCATAAAATCAGCCAAATATTGAGCTGTCGGAGATGCTACATGTAGCAACAAAGCAAAATATCGCCAAGTTTTTTGTACCTAGCTAGGCCCTAGGGCAACCGGCAAGGCTAAGGACAATTCTGTGATGCGTGCCAATTTTTTTGCAATTTTTTTAGGAAATTCTTACCGCGTAAGAAATTACGATTTTCCTCTCAAAATTACGAATTTTGAGCTCCAAGATTACTAATTTCTACTTCTAAAGGTTGGCAGCTCTGCATGTATAGTTGTCCGCAAAATTGTTCATACCCCTTACATTTTTAAAGATTTTTTAATTTTGTTTTTAAATGAATGAGTTTCGTCAAACTTTTTGGTGAACAGTATGTTACCAACATCTGGACTACACATGTATTTGGAAAATTTGATATTTTTAGCAATTTAGGATAAACACCATGTTCATAATTATTCATACCCTAGGGATACCTAGACCAATTTCTTATCAAATAACCACATTTTCTTCAATAACCATCTGAAATACTTGTTGCAAAGGTCTATAGTCTTTCTTTATGGCTTCTGTGGGGTCTGGCCCATGCGTCCTCTGGAAAACCTCCCGGCTGAGTGAGGTTGCATTGTCTTTGAGCCATCCTGCAAGTCCTCGGCTTTTCAAAACCTTTATTATTGGTTTCTTGCTCAGATTTTGAATTTTTCACATAGGAACATTCATGAATATGAATGTTATTGAAATAGAATAACCGCTCTACCCACACTTTTTAGTCCCTGATTTAATACTCAAGTGCTTCTTTCATGACCACCAGATATAAGACACTAGAGGATAAGCTTCCATGAGCATGACTAAAAGTGCAAGATGTTTCCTTAAATTGCCAAATAAGTATACTGAGAGGCCTACAATAATACACAGATCACAGCCAAAGTAGGAATGGATACCACTGACCAGCCAGAGACGAAGGTGCCAATGAGCAAATACTGAATAGAGGATATCTACATGTGCGTACATGTAGACACTTCCAAATACAGACTCCAGTTTTGCAGTCAGACCCACCGGGAGGCCTCTGGACAGTTCCTGAGCTCATTTAAACCAGAACTTAAACTTATGGACCATAATTATATAAGGTGATGAGAGAAAATAAGAATTTACGAGTGATATGGACTTTCTTCAATTTAGCAAAAAAAGACGAATCCTTCAATCTAAAGAACAGTGTCCTGATTTTAGCACATGGCATTCACATAGAACTGCTACATGTATGGGGGTTATCAGTGCGGGTAGCACTGGGAATCTGTTCAGAATAGGAGGCATCTTGGTGAGGACATTTTTATTAAGATCCCGGATGAAAACTTGCAGAAATATGCTTGTTAATGTTACCTGAGACAGCATTGGACATATTAACAGGACGAAGTTCAGAAGCATACGGCCAAGTTAGTCAAGAAGTACATGTTGTTCAAGGACAATCATAATGAATGATCTGGAGAGGAAAACTCGACAACCTGACAAGAATCCCTTGAGAAATATGTCTGGGAAGTTGAAGACTCACAAAATGGCCCAAAGACCATGCAACCTTACACAGCCTGGACGTTCTCCAGAGGACGCATTGGTCAAAACCCACAGCAGACATGAATGATGGTTCTGGACATTCGCAAGAACTATTTTAGGTGGAAATTTAAATAAATAATTTGATTTGGCACCCCTTTAGGGTATGAACGATTATGAACATGGAGTTTTTATTAAATCTGTCAACACAATATAAAGAGTACCAAATTTGTCAAAATGTCAAATTTCCTTAATTTTTCAATTGTTAGTTACATACTTATCAACAGAAATTTTGACGAAACGCATTCAGTCAGGAGCACGACTGAAAAAAAATTGAAAAACGACAGGGGTATGAACAATTTTGCGGACAACTGTACGTATATATCCGTGTGGTTATATTTGAAGTGTGTATTGTATTTAATTTTCATTCAAACTTGTAATATTTTTTCTTTTAAGTAATTATACACGCATAGAGACCTTTTGGTGTTACGTGTGGTTTGTGAACTAACCTTGTTTACGATGGAGTTGCTTTTTTTTATTGCTTTCGTTTCAATCTTATCTCCAGTCTTGCACAATTCGAAATTGACATATTCGCAAACAGGCATCGTGTTCCTTGAAGCGTAAAGGCATTTCACACAAAAATATTACCAGAAGATGGGGGAGAAGTTACTCTTTTAAAATATGTATAATAATTTGGGGTTTATTAGTTGTTTTTTTTATTGACATTTTTATAGGTGTCTATTTTTTTCTGACTTCTCGGTATATGATACACATTTGGCATTGTTTAATGTTGATTTTTCTATTCTTTATTTTGTTCAGCGTGCTGTCGAATTACTTGTGATGCCCATTAGTTACTGACGACATTACAAATTGTAGCTATGGTTGCTGCAGCGAGTGCAGCCACTGAATATTGGAGAGTGACTTGTGAGTTGATACATTGCCCGATTCAATCATGACAATACCCCAATATTCAATCTGAGAACCAGTTTGCAGGTGAGTTTAGTCCTGTTCATGGTGGTAATAAAGGCATACATGTACATGTAGATCTAGAATTGTCCAGATATTAAACACTTTTTTCTAAACTTTTGGTGGGGGGTGTGGGAGAGGGGGTGGGTGTGTGGGGGGAGGGGGTTAGGGATCGGATATAATTGCCCTTCCCTGTATTTACACATGTTATGTAATACAATTTTATGCCTCCCCCACCGAAGGTGGTGCTATATGCATTATGTTTTCGGGTTGTCTGTACGCCCCGTTTTTTCGTTATCGTGATATATCAAGAACCACTTCAAAACATACTAAATAATTTAGTACAGTTCTTAGTAAACACATAACACCAAAAGGTCTCTGTGCGTGTATAATTACTTAAAAGAAAAAATATAAAAAGTTTTAGTAAAAATTTAATGCACACTTCAAGCATCGTATATATACATGTATCCACATATTTAACTTAATTAGGCATTAACAAAGAGGTGTGAGGGCAGTCCAAGGTAACGGAGTGGGCCATGCGTTTTTAATTGGGCCAGTTTTGTGTGACATGATTTTGCAACATGAAAATTGTGTCTTTTTTATTTCCATTTCTGTAACTTTAAATGCTACACCATACATTTTCTGAAAGGATATTAAAGGTAGTATCAGCCTTTTTCACAAATTGCGAAAACTAATGCAACTTGGCATAAACTGTAGAATATGATCGACCTATACTGTCTATTCAATCTTACTGTCATAGGTTGCCTAGATCAGTAATAACGAAACGAAAATCTGACTACCAATCTTGACCAGCTAGCTCTCCATCAACATCGTTGATATTACAGCGCGTGCGGCACGGACCGCACACAGCAATATACACACGGCGCATCAGCGTGCACTATTCTCTACGCTTTTAAACGGTCAGCGGTTCGCACGGTACGGTATATTTTTCGAGGTTCGAAAAAATAGGAATGAAATTTTGATAATCGCAATATAAGACAAACATACACATTTGAGCTTAATCATGTTGTGGGATGATATTGTCATTGTATACTACTATATCCTCTCAAAAACTAGAAATTTAATATTTTTGCCCTGCAAAAGGCTGACACTACCTTTTAACTGAGGATTTCAGAAAAGTGCTTGAAAATAACGTTGGGTGTGGGCATTAGTAGTTATGGAACCAAATATACTAAAAACCATGGCAACAGATACCAAACTTTGAAATAGGAAAAAAGTAGCATTGTGTACCCACACTTTAACCCTGATCTGCCAGGGGGGGGGGGGGAATTTTAACCCCCCTGGACATTTTTCGCAATAAATTTTTGAAGCGAGAAGCTAAAGCCGAGTGTAAAGACAGAGGGCGGGGAGGGAGGGGGGCCATGATGCCCCTATGAGATCTCAGCTGTTGATCGCCCGAGCGCGCCGAAAATTTGCACGATGGTACATGTACATTGTATGTGTGATGTAAAGTACAAAGAATATAGTGTTAATTTCCAAAAATAATATTTTTTTATTTTATATGAATTAGTTTTGCTAATTTATGAATTGCATGAAATCTTATTTTTTTGTTCTAATTGACAAACTAAAGTTTCTGAAAAAATTTGCTAACTTTGTGTTTACATAATCTTTATACATGTAGGATTCCTAACAATTGTACTTTGAAAAATTCTGGTATAAAATCTATTTCTAAGTATTTCATTGTTTTATGAATTTCTTTTGTATTTCTTTGTTTTATCGACCTTTTGTTTTTTCCTTTATCTTTTTTCGCAAAATTATTGCAGAACCATTTGGGGCATATTAATGCTAAATAAATTAATTTCAACAAATGAAAGTGAAAATAATCAGACCTTTATGACTGCCCTCACCAAGTGAGTCATGTGTGTGACCAATTTGTTTGCTAATTAATACTCAATTAAAAACTTTTTCATGGATTCATATTGGTTGCGATGCAGGGTACATTAAATCTAGCTTGGAGAAAAAAAATGATAATAATACCAGAGTCCTGGTTAAGGCAGGGCATAAACTTTTTGTTTTTTCTGGTCATGAATGTGTGTGACATTTGAGGGATTAACCTGTTGGGAGACGAGCTGATTTGGCTATAACACACATTTCCTAATAGACCTCAGCCCGAATAATTCGGGCTCAGTCCCAACGGTTTTAATTTCCAGGTAATAATCTTATATAATCCATTAACAACATTATTTTGGGGTTAGATTTAAAGGAGTAGAGGTAAATAACAGTATAATGACAGTAATCCAAGTAAGGAAGTCAGCATATCAATTCCAGTCAGGGTAAAAGAAAATAATATTTTATCTACCGATTTTCCATTTCATTATCATATTTCAAATTTATGCAAATAAGCACCAAAAAAAAACATCAGTTCATGAAAATTCAGACATTGCTCTATTTGAATATGCAGCTTTAAATCAAGAAGCAAAAATTGTATTTTGTCCCAAAAGGTTCACTTTTCAAAGAATCGCCTTGATGTTTACTTTGAATGGGAAATTTTCTCTTTTATGTACTCTTATGTATCATGTATTGGGGGCTCAATTCACCAATTCTTTTGCTTTTAGGGGGCACCCAAGTCATTCAAACTTTATTTGCAGTTGTTAATTATGTTCTGTATGATGTGTTTTTATATACAGTGCGTATGAAAAAAAACTCAACAAGATTTAATTTCAAAGTTGTGAAGATTGTGTTAGTTTTACACCAAATTAAGTAGTAACACGTTAAAGCCACATATCTCCTCTTTCCAATGATATCTTATTTATTCATACATGGTCATGGATGGCTGACTAATCATTCTTTTTGGACAATGGGACAAAGAGGACATGAGGCCAAGTTTTAGACACGGCTTCGAGAATCAAACTCATATTAATGATTCTTTTTCAGAGAGTTGCAATGTCAAGTGGAGGGGTAATAAACACTTTGCTCTTGAGACAACCCCCCCAAAAAAGTCTGAACAAGTCAGATCCGGAGATCGCAGTGGCCATACCACATCATGATAACAAGGGGAACACTCGATGCCCCAAAACCTCAGCCAATCTGTTTTTTACTGCAACTTTTTGGACATCGAGTGCTTGCCTTGCATCATGTTGTGGAGTGGCCAATGCGTGCGATCCGGTGGCAATCATGCACAATTGCAAGGTTTGTGATAATAGCCCCTCGTATTTTTAAAGAGCAAAATTCTTACCCGCGTAAGAAAATAAGGAATTTCTTCTTTCGTCGACATGGTGGTAGTTCTACGATAGCTTAATCCAAAAACGCATAAAATCAGCCAATATTGAGCTGTCGGAGATGCTACATGTAGCAACAAAGCAAAATATCCGCCAATTTTTTTGTGACCTATAAGCTAGTGAGAACACCGTGGTCTCTACAAGGCAACTCCGAGCAGGTAGAGCCTTTTAAAGAGACAATTACTGTCGTATGCGTGCGAATATATATTTTTTGTGAGTGCCAATTTTTTTTAGGAGCACTTCTTAATGGCCCACAAGGGGAGCATGTAAGTAATTAACGAATTTTCCTCTCAAAATTACGAAATCTTTCGAGACTCTCTCTAATAAACTATAATTTCCAACTTCGCTAAAGGTTGGCAGGCATCTTGCATAGTATATAGAGTTTTAGTTAAACGATTTAAGCCGCAAAAATTGTCTCATCCTATGCATCTCACCCTTACATTTTTTTAAGATTTTTCTAATTTTGTTTAGATAAAATGAATGAGTTTCGTCAAACTTTTTAAGGTGAGCAGTAATATTGTTAACCATTTAATACATCTGGACAACACCAATATTTACGCAGATAATTAGGTATATTTTTAATCGCAATTTAGGACTAAACCCATGTATCATAATTAGTTGACCAATTACCGCCTTGAGTAGGTAATACTAGACCAATTTCTTATCAAAATAACCACATTTTCTCAATAACCATCACCTGAAATAGCTTTTCGCAAAGGTCTATAGTCTTACTCTTTATGGCTTCTGTGGGGTCTGGCCCATGCGTCCTCTGGAAAACGCATCATACCGTGGCCTGAAGTGAGAGTTTGCGAAGTTTAGTCTTTATGTGAGCACGTCCCATTCTCTGCAAGTGCCTCGGTATCTTTCAGAGAGCTCTTTTATTATATAGGGTTCTCTGATGCATCGCAAATTTTTGATATTTTTCAACTACTTAGGATAACATTCATGAATATGATTGTTATTGAAATAGAATAACCCGCCTCTAAATACCCACACTTTTGTTAAGTCACTGATTTTAAGTACTCAACGAAGAGCTCTTTGAGACCCAAAGCAAATCAGATATAAGACACTTCCAGTATAGGTATAAAAGCTTCCTAGTATCCAGTGGGAGTAACTAAAGTGGCAAGATGTTATGCCATTAAATTGAAAATCACCTATATATATATAGCTATGACTTGCAGCAGGCCTACAAGTAATACACCAGATCAAGTGCCAAAGTAGGAATGGATACATATGACACAGCCAATAGACGTCCAGGAGGTTGGCCAATGAGCAATGTATACTGAATGAGAGAGGTATGATCTAAAATGTGATGTACATTGTAATGACACTTATTCAAATTACTATGATCCTCCAAATTTTGCAGTCATCGACCCAGGCCGGGAAAGGGACATGCCTCCTGGTACAGTCTTCAGAGCATCATTTAAACCAGAACTTAAACTTAATGGACACCATAATTATAATGCAATGGAGTTGATGAGAGAAAATAAGAATTTCGAGCTGATATGGACCTTTATTCTTTAAAATTTAAGGCAAGATAAAAGAACGAATATACCTTCAATCTAAAGAAAGATGTCTCTGGATATTTTAGCAACATGTGCATTCAACTATACTCAGATAATCTTCTCAACCTAGCTATCATGCCTATGGGTTGGTTAAATCCAGTCGCGGGTGCTACTTGGGAATCCGTCTCATGAATAGGGCATCTTTGGTGAGGACATTTTTATTTAAGATCCCGGATAAAACTTGCAGAAATATGCTTGTTAATGTTACGAATATAAGACGTACAAGCAATTGGACATAGTACAGGTACGATAGATTTCAGCAAGAGCTAATAACGGCCAAGTTAGTCCAAAGAATAGCATGTGTTCTAAAAGGATCATACATTAATGAAATTATCTTGGATGGGCAAAACTCGACAACTGACAAAGAATCGATCCCCTTGAGAATATTCTGGGAAGTTGAAGACTCCACAAAAATGCAGCGGACGCAGAAGACCAATGTATGAACCTATTATACAGCAGCCTGGACGTTTTCTCTCCAGATGACGCATTGGTCAAAACCCACAGCAGACCATACATGATATGAAATGAGGTTCTCTGGACATTTATTTACGGCAATAGAACTATTTTAAGGTGGAAAATTTAAATAAATAATTTAGATTTGGGAGCACCAAAAATACATCAGCCTTAGGTTGAACGATTATCTGAACCATGGAGTTTTACTTACAATCTGTCACACACATTCATCACCAGTAAGATATAATGATAAAGAGTAACCATAAAATTTGTCAAAATGTCAAATTTCCTCTTTTAATTTTTTAATTGTCTCAGTATTAACATACTTATCAACAGAAAATTTGACGAAACGCATTCAGTCAGGAGCACGACTGAAAAAACTAAAATTGTAAAAACGCCGAACAGGGGTATTCATTTAAAGACAATTTTGCGGACAGCCTTGACGGTATATCACATGTACTCCCGTCTGTGGGTCCTAATAATTTTGAACGCTGTGTATATCAGGCATAACAAAGCATATGACCCTATTGTTATTGGTTAAACAGATTTTATCTGCCATGAGCAGGAGGGCAATAATTCCATTACATAGACTGAGACAGTAAATCCCTTCAGCCCTCATTCATCAGTAGAATTTGAACTATTATTATTTAATCATACATCTCCTGCACAAGGAGGTGCCCTACTATTAATATAGCAGGGCATTATTCAGGCGCAGCTTTACACCCCAATACTAAGGCTCGGCGATCATTGACGAGCGCACCCTGATTTGCATAAATAAACAATGTAAAACAGCTACGATGCGAAAAAAGTAAACAATTTCGAAGCCAAAATCAACAATTGTTGATAATAATTGACATGGAAACTTATCATATAAGAATGCTACAACTTAAACATCCGTAGATTAGTTTAATTTTGTTATAGTAGTTTTAAAATGTTGGAATTTCGGGGGAAATACGAACTGTCGCATAGACACACTCGAATTCACAACTCCCTAAAATTCACCTTTTTTTCAAAACCGGCCACAAAATGAATATTAGAGTATGACCCGCAAATATCAATCTTATATCCCTCAAAATATTGGGGGTTTTTGGAGTATATTTTGCGCTACGGATTGTGGTCAATAATACACAATCCAGCGTCAATGTTGGATTGATCGTTTCGGGCTGGCGTACGACCATTGCCGCCTGTATTGTTAAATCCTCCATTAACAGTCCGCGTGATCTATGGAGTGTGTGATGTTGACTGTGCGCGACGTCAGCTGGCTGCGCACGGACGACGCGAGAATGGAGATCAGTGATGGTATATATTGTTCCTCATTTATTTGTTCCACGTGAGACCTGCAAACCTCGTTTTGACATTATTTATTATTTCATTATTATTTTTTAGTCGAATCAGTTAAATATATATAATTGGGAGTTTTTTTTAATCTTCTTTTTTTCTTTTGTGTGTGCTTGGGATTTCTAGGTGTGTAAGGTCCATGCACATAGTTTTCACTCTCGTAATTAATTATTATGTGATTGATATTGTAGGCCCTTTACCACTTAAAAATATATCGTATTTATTGTTCCTTTTCTTTTCTTTGTGGAGATTTCACCCTTATATTTTATAGTACATAAACGATAAATTATCATTAATGATATATATTTGTAATTAATATGTATATTTGTAACAATTTCTTGGGGCGCTGGATTAACCATGTTAGGCCTATAATAATTTCTATTCCCTTCAATGGCAGATACAGGCGGGGGCGCGGCCCCCTAGAATTTGAAAACCGCTCATTGACCCGTCGTTAAAATCTTGAAAAATTCGGCGCCGTCCCTCCTCCCCATCGGCGCCGGGCACGCCTCTCCCCCCACATCTGAAAATCCTTGATCCGCCACTGATTCATATTTTTATTTGCTTCAAGAATTCCAATATTATATCTTTTGAGTAACATCAAACCCTCTGAATTTTTTTTCTTATAAAATGAATGAACCAAGATTCAACAATCTAATTTGTGTGGATGCATTATTTATTTTTCTAGTGTTTACTGTCTTTGAGACATGTGTGGCTTTTTTTTTTTTTTTTTTCAAAAGACATGAGTCTACTGAATGTGTATTTTATTTTCCATTCAATACTTGTAATATTTTTTTCCTTTTTAAGTATTATACACGCATAGAGACTTTTGGGTGGTTACGTGTGGGTTTTGTGGAACTAACCTTGTTTCGATGGGATGTTGCCTTTTTTTTAATTGCTTTCGTTTCATTTATCTCCAGTCTTGCAGCAATCGAAATTGACAATTTCGCACAGGTCATCGTGTTCCTTGAAGCGTAAGGCTTTCACAACAAAAAATATTACCAGAAGTATGGGGGAGAAGTTACTCTTTTAAAATATGTATAATAACTTGGGGTTTATTAGTTGTTTTTTTTTATTGACGATTTTTTATAGGTGTCCTATTTTTTCTGACTTCTCGGTATATGACACACATTTGGCATGTTTAATGTTGATTTTTCTATTTCTTTATTTTGTTCAGCGGTGCTGTCGAATTACTTGTGATGCCCATTTAGTTACTGACGACATTACAATTTGTAGCTATGGTTGCTGCAGCCAGATCTGCCACTGAATTTGGAGAGTGACTTTGCTGATGTTGATACATTTCCCGAATTTCACATCATGACATACTCCCAATAATTCCAACTCTGAGAACAGTTTGCAGGTGAGTTTAAGTCTGTTCATGTGACGGTAATTAAGCATACATGTTCATGATAGATCTAGCATTGTACCAGATATTAAACACTTTTTTTCTAAACTTGTTGAGGGGGGTGTGGCGAGATGGGCGGGGTGCTGTGGGGGAGGCAGCGGTCGGTTAGGGCGATCCGGATATAATTGCCCTCCCTGTATTTACACATGTTATTGTAATACAATTTATGCCTTCCCCCATCGAAGCGTGGTGCTATATTGCATTTATGTTTTCGGCGTTGTCCTGTACCGCCCGCGTATTTTTCCGTGTCTTCCGTTGAGCAAGTATTATCAAGAACCACTTCAAAGCATACTCAATAATTTAGTAGCAAGTTCTTAGTAAACACTAATCACCAAAACGTTCTCTGTTGCGTGTATAATTACTTAAAAGAAAAAATGATAAAAAGTTATAGTAAAAATTTATATGGCTACACTTTCAAGCATGCGGTATATATACATGTATCCACACTATATTAACTTAAATTAGGCATTAACAAAGAGGTTGTGAGGGCAGTCCAAAGGTAACGGAGGGGCCATGCGTTTTGGTAATTGGGCCAGTTCTGTGTGACATGATTTCTGCCAACATGAAAAGTTGGTGTCTTTTTATTTCCATTTCTGTAACTTAAATTGCACACCATACTTTTCTGAAGGATATTAAAGGTAGCTATCGAAGCCTTTTTCACAAATTCGCGAAACTAATGCAACTTGGCATAACTGTTAGAATATGATCGACCTATACTGTCTATTCCAAATCTTACTGTATAGTGTGCCTAGCATTCAGGTAATACGAACGAAAATGACTACCAATTTCGTTGACCAGACCTCTCCATCAACATCGGTTGATATTACAAGCCGGCGTGCGGGCACGGTCCGCCACACAGCAACATATTTACACACGGTACGCGAATCAGCGTGCCACTATTCTCTACGCTTTAAAACGGGTCAGCGGTTCGCACGGTACGGTATATTTTTCTCGGAGGTTCGAAAAAAGGAAATGAGATTTTGAGTGAACGCAATTATAAGACAACATACACATGTTGAGCTTAATCATGTTGTGGGATGAGTATATGTCATTGGTCTATACCACTAGTATAGTCCTCCCTCCAAAAACCTATGAAATTTTAATATTTTTGCCTGCAAGAACGGGGCTGCACACTACCGTTAACTGAGGATTTCAGAAAAGTGCTTGAAAATAACGTTGGGCTGCGGCCCTGGTGGGGCGAATTAGAAGTTATGAGCCATAATATACCTAAAAACCATGGCAACAAACAGGATACCAAGACTTTGGACAATAGGGACAAAAACCGCTAGTGAAGATTGTGTAACCACACCTTTAAAACCCTGGATCTGCCCCAGGGAGGGGGGGGGTGGGATTTTAACCCCCGCCTGACATTTTTGCGCAATAAATTTTTGAAGCGAGAAGGCTAAAGCCGAATGTGTCAAGACACGAGGGCGGGAGAGGGAGGGGGTGCCTATGATGCCCCCTATGAGATTCTCAGGCTGTGATCGACTCCGAGCGCGCCAAGAAATTTGCACTGATGGTACAGTGGTACTATTGTAGTGTGTGATGTAACAGCTACTAAGAACTATAGTGTAATGTTTCCAAACAATTAATATTTTTTATTTTATTATGAATTAGTTTTGCTAATTTATGAATTGCAATGAAATTCTTATTTTTTGTTCTAAGTTGGGACAAACTTAAAGTTTCTGGATCATAAAAATTGCTAACTTTTTGTGTGTTCACATAATCTTTATACATGTAGTGATTCCTAACAATTGTTACTTTGAAAAATTCTGGTATAAAAATCTTTTCTAAGTATTTCACATGTTTATGAAATTTCTTTGGATTTCTTGGTTTTTATCGCCTGTTGTTTTTCTTTATCTTTTTTCGGCAAAAAATTATTGCAGGACCATTTTTGGGGCATAGTTAATGCCTAAAAATAAATTAATTTCAACAACATGAAAAGCTGAAAATATACTAGACCTTATGACTGGCCCTTCACCCGAGTGAGTCATGTGGTGTGATCCCAATTTGTTTGCTAATTAATACTCAAATAAATATTTTCATGGATTTCATATTTGGTGCGATGTCATGGTACATTAAATCTAGCTTGTAATAAAAATAAATAAAATACAATCTCAGTCCCTGTAAGGCAGGGCAATAAACTTTTTGTCTGGTCATAATGTTGTGACATGTTAGAGGGCAATATACCTCGTTGACTCCTGATGGGTTAATATTATCTTAATATAATCGAATTTAACAACACTTATTGGGGTTAGATTTAAAGGAGTAAGGTAAATAACAGTATAATGACAGTAAATCCAAGTAAGGAAGTCGGACATATCAATTTCCCAGTCAGGGTAAAAGAAATAATATTTTATCTACCGATTTTCCATTTCATATCATAATTTCAACATTTATGCAAATAAGGCACCAAAAAAACATCAGTTCATGAAAATTCAGACATTGCCTCTATTTGAATATGCAGTTTAAAATCAAGAAGCCAAAAATGTATTTCTGTCCCCAAAAGGTTTCACTTTTCAAAGAATCGCCTTGAATGTTTATCTTTGAATGGAAATTTTTCTCTTTTATGTACTCTTATGTTCATGTATGGGGGGCTCAATTACCATTCTTTTGCTTTAGGGGGCACCCAAGTCATTCCAACTTTATTTGGCAGTTGTTAATTATGTTTCTTTAATGATGTGTTTTATATACAGTGCGTATGAAAAAAACTCACAAGATGTTTAATTTCAAAGTTGTGAAGATTGTGTTAGTTTTACACCCAAATTTAAGTGTACACGTTAAAGCAACATATCTCCTTCTTTCCAATGATTCTTATTTATTCATATGGTCATGGTATGTGACTAATCATTCTTTTTGGACAATGGGACAAGAAGAGACATGAGGCCAAGTTTTTAGACAACGGGCTTCGAGAATCAAACTCATATTAATGATTCTTTTTCCAGAAGTTGCAATGTCTAAGTGGACGGGGTAATAAACACTTTTGCTCTTGAGACAACCCACCCAAAAAAGGTCTGAACAAGTCAGATCGGAGATCGCAGTGGCCATACCACATCATGATAACAAGGGGAACACTCGATGTCCCCAAAAACCTTCAGCCAATCTGTTTTTACTTGCAACTTTTTTGGACATCGCAGTGTTGCTTGCATCATGTTTGTGGAGTGGTCGCACAGCGATCTCTGGATCTGACTTATGACTTTTTTTTCTAAAGGGGGGGGGCCGGTTATCTCAAGAGCAAAGGGTTTTATTACCCCTCACCCATACCTCCACCTGACATTGCAATCTTCCACAAAAAATCATTATGAGTTTGATGCTCTACTCCACCAGCCCCCCCAATTGATATGCAGGGCTGGTTGCGTGAGATGGTAGTACGAGCTAATCTCTGTGTGGAAAGGAATGGGGGCTAGTGTTGATGGGCATGAGGATGTTATGTTTGAGAGAGAGAATTCCTAATAAGACAATGGGTAAGTTATTCCATTTTGTTGGAGTTACTTTTTTTAGTAAGATGCCATGATTCTGTCGCTTCGTCCTGAAACTTAGCCAGAAGTCCACTTTCTCCCATTTAAGTGCGGTATGGTATGTCATCAAACAGCTTCCCGCTGCGACTGAAACGCCCATTTTGATATTTTTTGGCTTTTTTGGCGTCTATTAGGAATCCCAAGCTATCGAATTTGAATGGGGTTCATTTCCAGACCCCTCCTTCAATTCTCCTGGGGGACCCTTTAAAGGGTCCTATTTGGGCCCACTAGGAAAATGTTGTGTATTCCTCCTCAAATCAATTTTCATTACAATTTTTATCTAAATGCCAGAAATGTCAATAGTAGTTCATTATCCCAGTGCAGTTCTGTATTATTTTTAAGCATATGGGGGCTCAATTGAAGAATATGACAACAAAATTAAAAATAAAAAATGAAATTTTGAAAAACGACAAGTTTTCTTTATTTTGGGGCTAAAAATTTTGAAATGAAAGAGGACTTTGTAAATATTCAGTGGTACTAGTTGGAAGCTCATATTATCGCATAAAAACCTTCAACGATATACTATTATTTGACATGTTAAATGTAAAAAAATATCAGCCCTATATTATTCCCTGGAAATCATAATTCAACAGCAGAGGGCCATAACATTTGGAAATAAATTAAAATTCTCTCAAAATTCATCTTTTGGACGCTTTAAATGCACGAACAAAAAGGAAACAAATTAGTTGATATATACAGTACTTTCCACATGGTAAATAAGGCAATATCGGTGCATTCTTCCTATTGTTACTTGTTATTATGCCCCCCCCCCTCCGTCAAGCCTACAAGTTGTAAATTTTACTTTGTATGGTATCTTCTCATTATATTAAATTGTTCATGGATTGATTCATGGAGGACTCTTTCTTCCATGTATTGAAATTCATACCATGCAGATGTTGGGGGGGGGGGGGTGAAGAAACAAACAAAAACTAGAACTGCAATCGTTTGACATGAACGATGTGCGTGCATTGCGCTTTGCCTCAAATATATCAAGAATTATAAAATGTAAACGTATAATTTGGAATATATTGTAAACCGAAATAAACCTTCACATTAGAACAACTGTGTGTTAAGCGATTGCGATTCGTATCCGTTGTTAAGTTTTTATCTTTATCCTTTTTCCTCCATGGCGTTCCATAGTTTCTGAAGTACTCGTGGGTTTCCCGATTTCGCGATTATGAAGCAAGCTGGTATAATGGTTTTCCTAAAAAGTGGATTTACTCAAAATTTTCTGTTGCACCTATATTATATTACACACAAAAAAAGTAGCCCCCCTAAAAACAACGTATGTTAACTTTTTGAACGAGCTTGTTTTTGAGTGAAATAATTTGGAGGAAGTTTTCATCCTTTATTGAGTACCTCTGTTGAAAAAAACACAATCGATCCTTGAGACATGCTGAGTGATTCAACGTTTAAAAGCCAAAATGGACATTTTCAAAGTCACAAAGGGCTCTGTTTGAGCTGTAAAAATGACAATTTTGTAAATTTTCTTTTTACCTGTCTTTTAATTGTTTTGGTGGATTTTATGCAATGGAAAAGTTTGATCATGCCAACACAATCGCGGATACTTTTCACTATTTTTCATTGGAATGACGATGAGCACAATTTTAAGAATTATGTTCAGGCCTCCAAAATGGTAAAATCCAATAATTCTATTCAAGAATTGACATCAGGTATTATCATCAACAATCATCACAACACATTTTGTGAGAAAATGAGCACTATTCCGTCGTTGTCACTGGACGAGTGAGCACCACTTTAAAGGTGACTTTTGTGACTTTTTTGTAAAGACAAT
>CALNVZ010003432.1:2580321-2591422 GCA_940671915.1 Paracentrotus lividus | reverse complement strand
CAGCGATCTCTGGATCTGACTTATGACTTTTTTGTTTCTAAAGGGGGGGGGTTATCTCAAGAGCAAAGGGTTTTATTACCCCTCCACCCATACCTCCACCTGACATTTGCAACTCTCCAACAAAGAATCATTAATGAGTTTGATTGCTCTACTCCACCAGCCCCCCAATTGATATGCAGGGCTGGTGCGTGAGAGGAGTACGAGCTAAATCTCTGTGTGGAAAGGAATGGGGGCTAGTGTTGATGGGCATGAGGATGTTATGTTTAGAGAGAGAATCCTAATAAGACCAATGGGTAAGTTATTCCATTTGTTGGAGTTACTTTTTTAGTAAGATGCCATGATTCTTCGCTTCGTCTGAAACTTAGCCAGAAGTCCACTTTCTCCCATTTAGTGCGGTATGGTATGTTCATCAAAACAGCTCCCGCTGCGACTGAAACGCCCATTTTGATATTTTTGGCTTTTTTGGGTCTAATTAGGAATCCAAGCATCGATTTGAATGGGGGTTTCAATTTCCAAGACCCCTCCTTCAATTTCTCCTGGGGGACCCTTTAAAGGGCGCCTATTTGGCCCACTAGGGAAATGTTTGTGTATTCCTCCTCAAATTCAAATTTTCATTACAATTTTTAATTTCTAAATGACCAGAAATGTCCATAGTAGTTCATTATTCCCAGTTGCAGTCTGTATTTATTTTTAGCATATGCGGGGCTCAATTGAAGAATTATGCACAAAATTAAAAATAAAAAATGAATTTTGAAAAACGACAAGTTTTCTTTACTTTTGGGGCTTAAAAATTTTGAAATGAAAGAGGACTTTGTAAATATTCAGTGGTACTGTTGGAAGCTCATATAATCCAAATAAACCTCTCAACGATAACTTTATTTGACAGTTAAATGTAAAAATATCATGCCCTAGATTATCCCTGGAAATCATAATTCAACAGCAGAGGGCCATAACATTTGGAAATAATTAAAATTCTCTCAAAATTCATCTTTTGGACGCTTTAAATGCACGAACGAAAGGAAACAAATTAGTTGATATATACAGTACTTTCCACATGGTATAAGGCAATATCGGTGCATTCTTCTGATGTTACTTGTTATTATCCGCCCCCCCCCCTCCGTCACGCCTACAAGTTGTAAATTTACTTTGTATGGTATCTTCTCATTATATTAAATTGTTCATGGATTGATCATGGAGGCTCTTTCTTCCATGTACTTGACTTCATACCATGCAGATGTTGGGGGGGGTGGGGTGAAGCAACAAACAAAAACTAGAACTGCATCCGTTTGACATGAACGATGTGCGTGCATTGACGCTTTGCCTCAAATATATCAAGAATTATAAAATGTAACGTATAATTTGGAATATATTGTAAACCGAAATAAACCTTCACATGTAGAACAATGTGTGTTAAGCGATTGCGATTCGTATACGTTGTTAAGTTTTTATCTTTATCCTTTTTCCTCCATGGCGTTCCATAGTAATCTGAAGTACTCGTGGGTTTCCCGATTTCGCGATTATGAAGCAAGCTGGTATAATGGTTTTCCAAAAAGTGGATTTACTCAAAATTTTCTGTTGCACCTATTTATATTGGTATCATGAAAGCATTTCAATGACGGTCATTGTGAATGTCAATTTCAGAAGCAATATTTACGATAATTGACAGTAATAGCTTTGTTTACGTATCATTGGAAATTGCGCTATATTTGTCCATAATTTTAGAGATTGACTGTATCAAATTTTACAAAATTGGCGATAGTTTGTGAATGTATAGTTGATAACATATGCCTGCTGAAGTCTTTCAATCCCTTAGATCGTTGATATTTGGCAATTTTAGGGGAAGGTTAAACCTTGAATTTCTGTGTATTGTTAATTTTTTACTTCCCAGAATTTTTTGAGCAATTTGGTCAATGAATCGATTATTTTTCTTTACATTGCGGAAAGTAAGTAGTTGAAGTACTTATAATGCCAAAAGGGGTACGGTTTTAACAAGGCACATTACGCGAGATGCAGCGTCTTGGATTGTTTGCCAATTTGAAACGCTTTAGGGACGCTTTTGTTTTGCGTTATTTTCTAGAGCGGTGAAACATATGGGTGTGTGCACGATGTATTAGATAACATGCCCCCTGAAAGTGTAGAAGCCAAATGGATTGATTTAAGAAAGTTTATAGAGGCCATCTTTTCTGTGTTTAGTCTCGTACACCAACTATTCATTTCCAAAACAGAGTCGACTTTTTGACATTATTAAAACTGAAGATCGTTTTAAAATAAAAAGTCTATTGAATGGCGATATTAAGCAGCGTCAACTCACTGGACTGCTTTACGTGCATTTGTTAGAATCTGTAGGAATTTCGGATAATGGAGCTAGTGAGGCTGGAAAAAGTGGCTTTTCATGATGACCAAAATAGACAAAATGGCGATTGAGGTCATACGGATGAGTGATTTCTGGGCAACATGACAATGTCAGCGGATCAATAATGGATATCGACGAGGAGTCGATCGTGGTGATAAATTGAACGGGAATTGGTTTGAGCGGATGGGACCTGGGTGAAGGCGGAGTACACAGGTTCACATGTTAGATCGAATTGCTTGTTTGTGACAGATGAAGAGAACAAAACGGAAATGGAGACGATAATCATAGCATTGTCGCTGGAGGTCAATGCAACTACATCTAATACAAAAGCTACCTATTCTTAAAATTTAATGTATTCCCAAATTATCGATGGGCGTTTGGAATCTTTGCTATATATCGGTTTCGGTTTACAACACTTTTGCCTTTAACGTATGTTTATTCATGCATGACACAAAGGTTTTATCTCATTTTCGCACATATGTTAGTCGATGAGTTTATAAACATAACCGCCAAACAATATTACTCAACACCTTTTTGTTAAAAAGTTCCAGCCTGTTGATTTGGGGCTTGTTTTTTTCTTCGAGATTGTACACAATGTCAATGGAGAGAAAATCAAAATTTTAACAAAATTGAAATTCGGCTTAATTTCATTGATGATTTTTGTTAATTCTACTGGGAGTTTTTTCACGAAACTTGGCACACAACTTCAGGGTGGTGTTAACTAACAGGAACAAATGCTAAATTGAGAATCTGATAGGGCACGGGGTGGGGCCAAAGCTCTTAAATTCTTTCTTATTTTCATATTTTTCTAATAACTTCTGCTCACTGAAGCATAAAACACTGGAATTTTCGTGAAACTCGAATCAAATGAACCATCCAAGAAGGTCTGAAGGTCAATTATCGAAAGTAAGCGATTGAATTTTAGTCCGCAAACGAAAAAATGGCTTTTCACGTATCACATGTTCATTGAAGCGTGAATTTTCAATAAAATGCCATAGCATCATTTGAAAAAATTACTTGACACACATATCACCAAAAAATGTTGATAAAATGATTTTATTACACAAAACGGAACAATACTTACCTAAGAAATTTGAAAATATCCTTTTTTGTTCTTATACAGTGTTCATTCAACCGTGAATTGATGGATATTGTTTAGAATACTCTTCCAGATTACATATTCCTTCATAATCAATCATTTTTAAAAATAAAAATTTGTAAAAAATGCAGTTTTTACAAATTTTACCTCATGTTCATCCAACCGTGAAATTTAATGCAAAAGTCATTTAGTGTGTTAGATATTAAGTGCAAAAACCCTTCTGAACAAAACTTTTGTTAAAAAGCTTCAATTTGTTCCAATATTATTGAATTAAAGTTATGAAACTAACCTTGTGACTTTCGAAAAGTGACATTTTTGCCTTTTAACTGTGCTCATTGAAGCATGACTTAACGAATTTCAGTAAAATTCACTAAAATGGAAGCTGATAAAATTACATACAAGCACATGTAATAAAATTCGTAAAAATCCTCTTGGATCAAAAGTTACATCTTTTTGATTAAGGGGGGACTTACTTTTTTTGTTGTGTATATATGGTATCAATGAAAAGGCAATTTCAATACGGTCATTGTGATGTCAATTTCAGAAGCAAATATTTAACGATAATGACGTAATGCCTTGTTACGTAATCCATTGAAAATTCGCTATTTTTTGTCCATAACTTTTAGATGACTTCATCAAATTTTACAAAAATTGGCAGATAGTTGTGAAATGTATTGATACATATGCCTGCTAAGTTTCAAGTCCCTAGATTGAATATTCGCAATTTTAGGGGAAGTTAAACTTGATTTCCTGGTATTGTTAATTTTTTACATTCCATGACATTTTTGAGCAATTTGGTCAATGAATCGATATATTTTTCTTTACATTGCTGGAAAGTACATAGTCTGAAGTACTTAAATCCAAAAAAGGGTACAGTTTTAACAAGGCACAACGCAGATGCAGCGTCTTGGATTTTAGCCAAATTTTGAAACTTTAGAGGGTGCTTTTTGCATTTTGCGTATTTTCTAGAGCGTGAAACATATGGAGTGTGTGCACATGTATTAGAATAACATGCCCTGAAAAGTTGAAGCAAAATGGAATTGATTTTAAGAAAGTTATAGCAATTTTTCTGTGTTTTTAGTCACAATATTTCATTTCAAAACAGAGTCGATTTTTGAAATTCATTTAAAAATTGAAGATGGTTTTAAAATAAAAAGTTATTGAATGCATATTAAAGGTCAACTCATGGACTGTTCTGTTTAGTGCTTTTGTTAGAAGTCTGTTTAGGATTTCGATAATGGAGGCTAGTGAGGCTGGAAAAGTGGCTTTCAGTAGATCCAAACATAGACAAAATGGCGGATGGACGGTCATGGAGAAGTGAATTTTGGAAAATGAAATGTCAGGGGATCAATAATGGGATCATGGAGGATGTGTGTATGAAATTTGGAACGAATTTGGTTGAGCGGTGGGACCTGGGTAGGGGAACAAGGTTCACATGTTAAGATGAATGGCTTTTTGTGGAAGAAGAAGAAGAAAGAAAACGGAAAGGATATGGAACGATACATAGCATTGTCGCTGGAGCGTCAAGTGCACTACAAATAAAAAGCCTACCATATCTAAAATATAATGTATTCCAATTATCGAGGGGTTTGGGAATCGTTGCTTATCATTCGGTTTCGGTTCACAAGCATTTGTTTTTTGTTTTTTTTTCAACAGCCGGAAGTGATTCCAAAATAATTTCAGTTGCATACCCCTCCCCCCCCCCCCCTTTGAAATAACACTTCTAACTTGCCTGTTCGTGAACTGCTCAATTTTTGTAAATTGAATGACAGTATCGTTTTCCTCCCAACACATCAAAAATTAGGCAGATATGTTCATCAATCCACGGTTTTCGAACTCTCCCCCCTCCCCGGCTAAAAAAAAAATATATATATATTGAGGGGCTCAGATATCATTGAGCCCCCGTAAATATTTTGTGATCCATATACGTATATCAGTAATTAACTATTGAAAACTTTTTTCTTTTCTTTTCTTTTGTCGTTTTTTGTTTGTTTTTGATTTTTTTGTTGGAGGAGGGGAGGGAGTCTCAGAAATCATTCGAGCCCCCCCAATAACATTAGTGAGGACTGGAAATCAGTGACCCCTCTTCTACATTTCTTTTAATACATCTCAAATTTTCGCGTCTCTATTGACATAATATCAGGTTTCTGATTTCCACCCTTGTAAAATACATACCATACTTGCAGGGGTCTGAGCCCCCTCCTCTCGACTATCTTTGCTTGGGGCTGAATACTATGAACCCCAATGTTTTGAGGGGGCATGGGTATTATTGAGACCCCTCCCCTCTTGTCCTGCCAATTTGTTTTGAAACATGGATAACATTTCAAATCTCTGCAAATATCATCCTTTTAAGCCAACTCTGCCGCATTCGCAATCTTTAAGTTTATTCAATTTATTTCATTTATTTTGTTATAGCAAGGGTCATACTATTCGGAATGGGTACACCTTTTGAGCACCCCCGTTGTTTGTGGGTAGGGTTTCCATTATCATTGAGGCCTTACAAGGGCATCCCCTATCGGTTGGGGCTTTAGCATTGAACACGCACCCTCTTCCTTTGTAGGAAGGCTGCGAATATTACTGGAGCCGCTTCTCCTCTGCTCCAATTGGCTAATAAAAGCAACTCTCTTTTCAGGTCTATCATCAAGATCATGACTTTTATTTTAAGCTCGCCCTGCATCCTCTATTGCCTTTAGTTTAATTATTTTTGATAGGAACCAGGAGGTTTCCTTACTTTGTTGGGGCTCAGCTATATTTCGGGGGCAGGGCTTCATATCATTGAGCCATCTTGCTCCAAAAATTTGTTATATAACAAGAAGGTTTAATTTTATGAAATTATTTGCTCGCTCTACGAGCTCGGCAATGTCTAACCGCCCAACTATCTCGGATTTCGGCTGAGCAATAGTCAGGCGCGGATCCAGGGGCCCAGCGGGCCCCGTACCCTCCTTAAAAAAATAAATAAAAAAGGGGGGAACAAATAAGACTTGCTGACACGATTGACCAACATAACTTCTTGGTGCTAAAGGCCGAAAAATTAACACCTACCAACCCGCCCCACCCAATCCTCCCCCGCGCCGCTTATCGCACGAACAGCGTGAGTGAAAAAAATTGATATATCTTTTGGCTCGTTCGGTGTGATGGAAAAAAAATTGGCTGTACAAACATCTGAAAATCCAATGTCGATACTGATAGTCAAAGGGTACTAGTATGCTTTTGTTGAGCGGGCGTGCGCACAAGATGATACAATTATTATTCTAAACCAAGTTCTTGTCCTTCTTTTCGAGTTAAAATGCAAGAACTGGCGGATCAAAAATTTAGAAAATACAGTGGCTCATCCGAAAATTTGGAAAATAGGGACGCAGCCAAAAATATATATAATTTAACATGTTACACGTAATGAGTGGTTTTGAAATTATAGAGGGGTGCGCGCCTGGATCCGCCACTGGCGTCGTAGCATCTCAATGAAAAAAATAGTGTCCGCTTCCCTGTAATTTTTTTACATGTGAAATTTTCAAGCAGGCGATGAGTGTGGGCGGCAAAATACCATTTGTAAAAACAAAATGTGCGATTTTAATAAACTTTTATTTGTAAAAGTACTATAGTTCTAAACTTTCTTTTATTTTTGAATTACCCATGCATTTAGAATGACCAGAAGTTGTATTTAAGAAGTTTTTTTTGAAACTTTATCAAATATTGTTCTGTGCCATCTGTTGTCGAAGTAAAGTTTACATCTGATAAAAAGACTAAATTGGGGTATATTTTTACTTTAAAATGTTGGAAAAGCCATCTTAAATGGTATGTGACCATTGTTCTTCATTTATTTCAATGTTTAATACCATTTCAACTCATTTTTTGACATCCTAGCCCCGAAATAAAATAAAAACGCCATATTTTTCTCAATTTTATACTTACGCCTTCATTTTTTCACAATTCTTTTGTCATTTGAGGACCCCTAAACTGTATTGAAACGAAATTTTGATGTTGCAATATTATTCAGTATGAATTTCTTTGAAATTCTGGACAACTTAACGTTGACATTTGGTCAAAGAATTTTGA
This sequence comes from Paracentrotus lividus, assembly GCA_940671915.1. Classification (NCBI taxonomy): domain Eukaryota; kingdom Metazoa; phylum Echinodermata; class Echinoidea; order Camarodonta; family Echinidae; genus Paracentrotus; species Paracentrotus lividus. Next base: position 2,583,917 of record CALNVZ010003432.1, on the reverse strand, counting down.
TTTAGGGAGGAAGACACAAAATTCATATATGGTCCAAAATGGCGCCCTAAAAAGGCCCAATAAGATGAAGTGAGGGGTCTGAAAAATTTAAACCACATCATTTTTGGATGAGAGGGAACTCTAGTAGCCAAATCCACCAAAATATCACTTTGGGCAATTTAGTCCTACGGAATGACATAACAAACCCCACTAATTGTCCAAAAAGAATGATACTCAGCCATCCCTGACCTTGTATGAATAAATAAGGTATCATTGGAAAGAGGAGATATGTGGCTTTAACGTGATCGACTCACTTTGATGTAAACCTAACACAGTATTCACAACTTTGAAATCATTTTTGTTGCGTTTATTTTGATACGCACTGAAATTATATGGGTAGTGCAGCATAACAAGGAAAATATTTGGCTTGATTCTGTTTTATATCTGTTTTCATCCATTTTTTATGAAATAGTTTGCAAAATGACTAGGGTCGTCTAGTTGATTGGCTTTCAGAATGTAATCTCATTTTAGAGTCCTTTGAAAGAGATTATCATTTTGGATCTGTATAAAAAATCGTATGTTTACTTTTTTTTCAATTCAGAAGGTGACAACGCAAAAAATGCTCCAAACTTTTATTGTCTGAAACAGATATGACCGAATATTTATTTTGCCCTTTTCTTGTTAACCCGGCAGCTGCTGAGCAGCACTAGAAGGACGTTGCTCTTAATAAAGATTATTTTCTAAAGAATGAAAAGTACAATTCTGTGTTGATCATTAATGACAGGATGTCTTTGGGTCATTGAAATCTGCAGAGGTAATGGTGCCGCTCGAACAGAATAACGCCCACATGTGATAGACCAGAAAGACAGACCAGACCAGCAACAGGCGGTCCAAGCTAGCGTTTCATCTCTCCATACTGATCCGGCAGGGTCGGTCACACCCCTGACCATAAGACCATGAAGCTTTTAAGCAGCACTAGAGCACAAGGAAGCTGTATAAGATGGTTTTATCAAGGAGAGGAATAAGTTAACCCAACATAGAAACTGTAGAATGCCTGCAGCCTGTGCCGACTAAAAGAAGACCGGGTCAGTCAATTTAAATATTACATTTAACTTTTTACCAAAGTTTTCTTCCTTTTTTCCTTCTCTGTAGTTCACTCTTCATGTTTTCATTTGCAAGGGTAACCATTTTTTAAATCAATGTATTTAATATGCAGGATCTGAATCAACATTTCTAATTCAAGGTACAAAAAGAAATCACAAAGACAAATAACAAAAAATAGAAGAGAGGACTTAAGAAGAAAAAGAATCAATGTATTTTTCTTCTCTCTCTCAATTGGTGTAGTAGAGTTTAAGATGAGCCTTAACAGTTTTTATCCATTTCTTACAAAATTCCTGTTTCTTTTAATGACCACTTTGGTGGCATCATGATAAACATTAGCTTTCAAAGTAAACAAAATTAAAGTCCTATTAGAGGAATGTATATTAACAAGTGAATTTGATTTTAAGTTTGGTCATATTGATTCTTCCTGAATATATGTTCATAGCATTCACAATGGTGGAATTTTTGAATGAGAAAAATGTCACAAAATGTGTTTATTTTTCTGCAAAAGGCCTCACTGGAAAAAACCAAGAGAGGATGTAGGGCATTTAAAAACTTCTAGCAAGCTCTCGTCAAAAGTGGCTACAGGATACTGTGCTCTTGGACAAGACAGGGGATCTGACGAAAGAATTCCCTGGATATAGTGAACTCAGCACTGGAACATCAAAGACACTGAGCAGAAGATGAGGAAGTGGCAGAATTATCAGGACGAGATGGATTTATACAGAGGATATCCAAAGTCAAGTATAGGATGCCTTCCAGACCTGAATCAGATGACACTTAGTCACAAAAAGGTGTGATTTGTTTTTGCCATTTTTCTACTATTTTACTAATCATACTCTATCTTGTGTCCATTGTATGATATAAAAAGAAGAAGAAGCAAAATGGATCAACTCTATCTGTGTTCATGATCTTCACATGAAATTTTGTTAAATTTGTTTCTGTAGGAAGTATTTGCCACATTTCCTAACCCCAGATTATATTATTATTTTTAATTCTCAGGTGCATGGCTGCCGTATGTCTCAGAGATAGCCTGACAAAGAGCTGTCTTAGAGTTGAGTCGAAGTAGAGACGACGGTACCCACCCCAAGAAAGACAAGACAAAGACAAGCGACTGTAGTACGTATCAGGAGTTTTGTAGAGAGTTTGCAGTGTAGTGCAGGGCGGATTGGAGTCGTCGCCTGTCGGTATACATAAGGAGAAGAAAGTCAAAAGGTTACGAGAGGGAGGATCATCTGAACTGCATGCAGCAGAGACTGGAAACAAGGCTTCTGGAGGTGTTCAAGCATCTAGGTGATAAGTCGTCTGGTGGTGTTTTCCCGGAAAAGTAGAATACTGTTTGTACAGATCAGCGCAAAACTATAGTTCCCATCAAGACAATTCTTCCATCAATCATCGTAGAGAAACTGAGGATCTGAAAACCCAGAGAGCAGAGCTGAGCACTAGCTAGACGCCACCCAGGAAGTTAGATGTAGCCAAGAGCATAATACATTTATCCAGCAACAGACTTTGGATGTGCAATGAGCTGTGAAGGAAGTCAAGACCTGTTGAACCTGCTTTCTCTAATGGCCAACAGGTAAAAAAATTGAAAGAAAAAAAAAAACAAAAAAAACAGAAGTCATTCCTTCCTTCATAAGAAGTCATTTGCTAACCATTACTCTTTCTTCTTCTGAGCTTACATGGCTTCAGCAGGACTTAAAATAGCTTTGACAAAGAGCTGTTGAGAGGGAATCGTTTCGAAGTAGAGACAAAGGTGTCCAAAAACAAACAGGACAAAACAAGTAAAACATTTGGTTTCTTTTGCACCTGCTGTATTTTCTTGAAGTGAGTCAGTGGGAGAACAAATGAGAGCACCACCTAGTAGAAGAAAACAATTTTGTAGAGAGTTTGAAGCGTAATGCATGGCGGATTGGAATGTCGCCTGTTCGGTGTATCAATTAGATGAGAAGTCTAAAGGTATAGCGAGAGGGAGGATCATCTGAAACTGCATGAGCAGCAGACTAGAGATAAGGCTTCTGAGGTGTTTTCAAGCAGCTAGGTGAAAGTCGTTGGTGGTGTTTTTCCGGACAGAGTTAGAAATGTTGTACGGACGCAGCACAAAAAGTATAGTGTTTTCAAGCAGTTCCGCTATCAAGCATCCTTGAAAAACTTGAGGATCTGTAGCCCAGAGAGCAGAGCTGAGCAACCAGCTAGACTCCACACCGAGGAAGTAAGATGTAGCCAAAGACATAATAATTTATTCCAGCAACAGACTTTGGGATGTGCGATGAGCTGTGAAGGAAGTAAGAACCTGTTGAACCATGCTATCTCTAATGGCCAACAGGAACAAAACGAAGGAAAGATTTGGTTTCTTATGCACCGCTGTTTTTCTTGAGTGTAGTCAGTGGAAGAACCAAATGAAAAGACCACCTAGTTGGAGAAAAACAAGCAGAGTTTTGTAGAGAGTTTGAAGCGTAATGCAGGGGTTGATTGGAGTCGTCGCCGTCGGTGTACATATATGGGAATCTAAAAGGTTA
>CALNVZ010003432.1:2550138-2570565 GCA_940671915.1 Paracentrotus lividus | reverse complement strand
TTATTTTATCATCCGATTTGATGAAAATTATCTGTGGTTGTGCTGTGTTATTATACTTTTATTTTTCCATATTAGAAAACTTTTGTACATTGCAGCCCGGAGTCCTCCTTTAAGGCAAACTTCTTTGAATGAAAAGTGAGACTTTTGGGCACACATAACATACAGTTTTTGCTTTTATTTTAGACTGCAATATTCAAAATAGAGGGCACGATGCGAATTTTTCATGAACTAACGTAGTTCTTTATTTTGCTTGTATTTTGCCATAAATATTTTGAGATAATTGATAAACTGCAAATGGAAATCATGGATCTAGATGTTAAAATAATCATTTTCTATATACCTGGACTGACCTGAATTGAGATATGCTGAGCTTCCACTTGCGATTACTACTGTCAATTTGTATTATCTACTACTATTACCTTCCATCTCCTTTTAATCTACCCCAGAAAATAATGTTGTTTAAATTGATTTAAATAATTTAGATATTCAACCCTGTTAAATTAATATGCCCTTCAAGGATCATCCACACTATGACCAGAGAAACACAACAATAGTAGGTGGCTTCTCTGGCTTTACCAGACTCTGGCATTATTTTATCATTTTAGTTTTTACATCACATAAGCATGATTATGATGTATGCACAACTGCATCGGCACCAATAAATGAATCGACAGTGAAAAGTTTCTTAATTGTGAGTATATTAATTAGACAAACTAATATCAGTGTCACAAACACATTGACTCATCTGGGTAAGGTGGCAGGTCAAAAGGATCAATTTCACTTTCATTTGGTTGAATAATTTTATTTTAGTGCTATAGCTTCCTAAATTTAAAATGCATATGGCTTAGAATGTTCGGAGAAATATTGAAAGTGAAAGAATTACATAAGACAATGTCATAAAAACTAAATGAAATATCTTAAGAAATTGATTTTTATACCAGAATTTTCAAGTAAATTGTTAGGAAATCACTATAGAATGATATGTAAACTCACAAAAGTTAGCATCTCCAGAAACTTTAGTTTGTCAATTGAACATTAAGAAGTAGAGACTTTCAATGCAAATATCATTAAATTAGGCATAATTCAATTCACAATAATCTTCATAAAAATCATATTATTTCTAGGATTGGAACACTAAACTTCTTGATTCAGTGTACATGCTGCACACCTAACATGTACCATCGTTCTAAACTTTCGGCGCGCGCTCGGTGTGGTCGATCTAAGGCCCCCCTCCCTCCCCACCCACTCTGTCTTGACACTCATTGAAACCAGCCTATGGCTTTGAGCCTTCTCGCTTGCAAAAATTTAATCGGTTGAAGAAGAAAGTGTCGAAGCGGGGGTCTAAAGAATATCCACGCCCCCCCCCTCCCCTCCCACCGGGCAGTATCAGGTAAGTGTGTCTGGGGCTGACACCAAATACTCACTTAGTTTCCTATGTTCCTCCAAAAGCTTTGGTATCTGTTTGCCATGTTTTTTTATTTTTATTTCGTTCCATAAACACATCCTTAATGCCCATCACCCAAACAACATCATAATTTTTAAGCCAGCTTTCGTGAAATCGCTCAGTTAAGTGCTTCTTTCAGGAAAATTGTACGACATTGTGATATGTATAACTGGGTGTGCATTTAGACGTTACAGAGAATGTCAAATAAAAAACACATATTTCATGTTTGCACAATAATCATGATCACACGAATACTAGGGCCAATCACAAACGCCAATGGCCGCCACTCCGTTGCCCTTTGGCACACGCCTCACACCTATTTTGCTAATGCCTAATTGATTTGTCGGAACCAATGGTACCATCTTTGGGGTTGTTTAAGGTGGTTTTTATCAATTCAAGGTGTCGATTTCAATTTGATGAGTGCCAGCCACGTACACCACACAGATATTTTACGCAAAAATTCCTAAAATTCAAAATCGTGCAAAATCTGGCCCCCAATGGAAGAATGCAGATGTATGCGTGTTCTATGGATATATTTCAGGGCGTTTTGGTGGTTTCTTGTCAATTCGAAGGCGCTGATTCCAAATCCGATGAGTAGGCATACCCCTGAGCCACAAAAACCTAGTACAGGATTTATGTAAGCCGCTAAAATCGTCTGCCTAAAAAAGAAAATGTGTATTATTTCAGAGGTTGTTTTGGTTAGTTTCTTGTCAATGACTGTACTGATTCCAAATCCGATGAGTGCCAACCGCGAAACCCCGCTAAAATTCAAAACGGCCGCCAAGTGAAATGAAAACGTGCATGTTATTGTTATCTAAGTTTTTTAATGATTTCTTTCAATTGAGAATGCTGATTCAAATTCTGATGAGTTAGAGGCACAAAACCCTAAGCATTTTGCACAAATCATCAATATTCGCTGCCATCAGCCATGTTAATTTTTTTTCTATGTGTATACCCGAGGTTATTTTTATAGCTTCTTGTTAATTTCATGGCACTGATTCCAAATTCGATGGGTAGCCAGGTAGCCTACAGTGTACCTTTCAGGGAAACCTTGAATTTTTTTAACGCAAATAACATAAGTGGGTGAAAACGGACGACAGTCATATGAAAAATGCTTATTAATTCCAAATGAAAGCAAACTCTTGAAAATGCCTATTTCATCAGTATTTCTTACGTTATTTAGTGGCTATTGTCAATTCAAGGGTAGGTCCTAGGCCTACTTATTCAAAATTACGCGAGTCCCAGAAATAAGACATTTACCATTTTACTTATAGCAAAATGAGTCATATGATTCAATCTTTGATTTTTTTTCTTATTTTTCATATTGTATATATCACATGTTTTGTAAGACATGCAAAAGTATATATCATGTCTGAGCTTCTTTTACAACTATAATACAATTTTTTATGATTTAAAGACTTGGTTTGTGAGTGATCCTGACTTTAAGAAAAAATTCTTGGATTTTTTTCCCCCAACAGAATAGAGGCTGTAAATGAAATACTGGGTTTCCCTATTAACCCTTTCATGGTTTATTGAACAATATGAGACACTTTACATAAAACTAAATGATCAAACACGACTAGATAAAAAATAATTGTTCTTAATAGATGCACGATATAGGCGTACATCTTCTACATGTCGGGGCAACTTCAGGGGGGCGGTGGGTGCGGGCACACCCCCCCCCCCCCCCCGTAAGATCGGAAGAATAATATAAAAATGCATTCCTTTCGTACACAAACCTTTGTTTATTTTTTGAGCGCCCCCGTAAGATTTTATTTTATCCTACCCCTATAGGTAATGGTCACTTTCTTGTAAGCCGAAGGCCAAAAAAAATTAACAAAGTTTTGAGAGAATTATTTTGATAAGGAAAAGAATCATGTTTGGAGAGCATTTTCGTGTGGTGTAGGGGGGAGGGGGCTCAATGGTTCAATGCTGGTACATTGTAGCACGGTTATCTTGGGACTCTATAAAAATAAATGGCCAAAAGAGTCTCATAACTTATTATTGGCAATGTATGGCCATAAAATATATTTTACATGACTCGGTTGCCATTTCTTTCCACTTTTCTTTCTCTCTTTTTCTTTTCTTTCTTTTTTATTTTGCTTTATTCTATTTTTAGCACTTTAAGCAAAAGGCTTAAGTACAATATACATGGTGTATGTCCTTAATTGTCTCTAATATCATTTGGAATTCGCTTCCTCAAATTCCCTGAAAAATTTCAGACCATGTAAGAAATACCCCTATAATATCTTTCATGACTGAGGGCCATTATAAAAGCATGTTGTATGATATATCAATGAGTCTCACATTTTGGTGGCCATTTTGAATTTTAGCAGTTTACAAAAAATCCTGTGTATTTTTGTGGCTGGTACTTATCAGATTTGGAATCAGCGGCTTCGAATTGGCAAGAAACCATAAAAAAAAACCTTGAGAAATACCCATAAAACACGCATTATCAATTGGGCGGCCATTTTGGCAGTCATTCTGAATTTTAGCGATTTGCGTAAAATCTGTTAGGTTTCAGGGCTGGCACTTATCGATTTAGGAATCTCGAATTGATAAGAAACCACCAAAACAACCCCAAAATACTCATAGAACACGCATTTTCAATTGGGCGGCCATTTTGGCAGCCATTTTGAATTTTAGCGATTTGCATAAAATCTGTTGGATTTCGCAGCTGGCCCTCATCGAATTTGGAATCAGCACCCTCAAATTGATAAGAAACCACCAAAACAACCTTACAAATACCATTGGAATACTCATTTTCATATTTTGGTGGCCATTTTGAATTTTCGCGATTTGTGAAAAATGCTCAAGGTTTCGCATCTGGCAGCCATCGGATTCAGAATCAGCACCCTCAAATTAACAAAGAACCACCAAAAAACATTATATATACAAAAAACAAGGTTACATGGTCTCTAGCCCGGACTATGGAGCTCTATCTCCTGAACATGTTCTGGAGAAACTTTGAAGTTGCAAAACATTATCCCACCGCTGCCACCATGTCAGAAATGGTTATGTTGCGTTTTAAGGTAGCAGGATAAAATCAACAACTAATAAAAGATACCCGTTCACATTTCTGATTTGAGGTTCAAGGAGAATATAGTTCAATTAAGCTATCAGTCTGCCTCCATGTTGATGTCTACTCCTAGTGGTGGTGTATAATACACCATCCACATACGTTCGTCCTTGTATCTTGGTGGGGAAAGTGGCTGGGGCTTGTTGTTATGGGCAACGAAGCATTCGTTAACTTCTTTTCATGTTTTTCTCATGCTGTGATACGAGTTTGACAGCAAAAATTCTGAAAATCTACCGAAATACTCCAAAACTGGCAAAACGTTGAATATACTTTGGATATTGGTGTATCAAATAAACCAATTCAACAAACAATTGGGAGATTCTTTTGTTTAGTTTTATGGCAAAACGTTGAATATACTTTGGATATTAAGTGTATCAAATAAACCAATTCAACAAACAATTGGGAGATACTTTTGTTCAGTTTTATGCATTTTGAGAGCATTATCGAAATAAATGATCATCAAAATATAGAAATTATGTAAACTTATGTAAACTTTTGTAAAAAAAAATATTTTTTCAATATCTGGTATTTTTTCCAATAGTTGAAATATGTTATGACAACGTAAATTAAAAGTTTTTTTTAACTGATGACGTTGGTCGCTCTGATGTTACAGTACTTTTTTACTTCGGGACACGCAGTTGAAATCGGGTACAGATCTTTCCTATTTTTACAAATTACCTTATTTTAGTAACATGCATATTTTATCAGCATGTCAATTGTTTCATTTTTATAAAATCAATCATGGAGATGAAAATTGGGATTGTGGAGGTACATGTAAATGTTTTAGGATCAATGCTGCTGAAAAGAGAAAACTGGGTTCATATTTTATGACAAAAAGCCGCAAAATTAAAAATGCCAGCGTGCGGTGGCAGGCTTGTTGCCTGCCCTGTGTACAGCGTACTAACAATAGGGAATTTGGAAAACAGCGAAATTTCCCCTGAGCTAGCACCCTGTCGGCCAGGCACCGGAACTACCGGGGAGGATAGGGAGAGATACGCGATGAAGGCGTACATGTTTTTGTAAGATTTCACGGGTATTGCAACTAGATAGGCCTACAGATTTTGTGCAAATAAGCATAAAACATGTAACTTACCCTATAGTTCAATGAAGTCAATCGTCTTGATCATTCCAATACAATTCAAAAGGGTTATTTTGTCGATGAAAACTCGTAACTTAAATGGATATTATTCAACTTCAATATGATCGCAGCATGCAACCAGACCGTACCGGTAGACAGACAGGCAGAGAATTAGAAGGGTGCATTTCGTGAAGCAAATTTCCTCTCAGCCAATCAGATGCAAGCATTTCAGTAGCTTATAACAGTTTGTCGGATAAAGCATCTGACTACAATTCATGAAATGCCCCCTTGAGGAAATTTTTTTTTTTTTTTTTTTTTTTTTTTTTTTTTTTTTTTTGGGGGGGGGGTCGGGTATACGGTACACCCATAGAGATGTATTTCTCTATGATACTTGGGTTCACCCACATTTTTCCCATCGAATAATCCCTCGCAAAAGTAGGGGAGACTCTTGTTAATTATAGTCTATGACGCCTTTGAGAGCTTATATTTCTTTGCTGCATTACACAATGGTAATGCCATTTTTACACATGCCTAGCTAAACTTTTCTAGTCCTACTAAGGGAGATCCAAACCTGAAAAAGAGACCTAGTTAGTAGATTTTAATGTTGTTTCTGTACAAACTAAACACACCTTGTCTATTCTAAAGAAAATATTATAGGGCACAATATTTTCAGAGGTGTGCTCTTAAATTTGTTGGATCACCTCTAATTTCAAGGGGGCGTCCAAAATTGCTGCCCTTTTTATGAACAATAGTGTTTTAGAGATAGCATTTTAAGGAAATATCAAATCGCTCCAAAATACGGATCATATATAAGAGAAATAAATTGCCTACAGGCTGAAACTACTTTGATGGAATTTGAATACGTAAAAATGAATAATTAGCTCAAACAAGTTCATTTTTCATATTTTTTTCAAAAAAAATGAATGTAATCTAAATTTATACTTCGCACATATCAAAACTGCGACCGAAATTTTTAATTGTAACTATTTAGAAAATTGTTGAAATATATGCACTAATCTTGTGAGTATGCAGGTTCGTATATTATTTTAACAAAAAGTTATATCATCCTAAGTCGTGATCTTGATTTCGCCGAATATAATTTCTGGTCAATATCTCTGAAAGCTCCGTACACGAACGTGTACTTATTGTATATGGTGTATGGTGTCTTATATTAGGGTTGGGCGAATCTCACTTTTTAAACGAGTTGTTTCTATATAGTAAAATTCGATGTAGAAACTGAAAATGACAATTATTTTTGTGTACGATGACGTCTTACGTCGCTAAAGTGCAAAAAACCAAAATGGCCGCTGAAATGGCGTATTTTGCCCAAATTATCACACTTTTTATAGTATATCTTTTATTACATTTTATATGGATTTTGGCTGTCAGGGAACCCAACATGATTAATCCAACATGATTAATCCTACCCAAGTTGACTGTTAGTGTAGTTTGGTAGTTAGTTTCAGTCAATATCGAGCAAAAATCACCTCATATCAAATCACTAAATAAAACCTATAACATATACTAGGTACATTAGGTCATGATAAAATTGTCAGATTTGAGCTTCTAGACCATCAAAGTCTATAAAGAAACAAAAATAAAACCGGTTTATACCTATAAAGTGTGTGATGAATGGGAAAACACTATTTCGTTTTTTTGCACTTTAGCGACGTAGACATCATCGTACACAAAAATAATTGTTATTTTGGATTCTGCATCAAATTTGACTATAGAAAACTTGTTTGATATAACTTCTCAGAAAAAAGTAATTATTTGCCCAACCCTACTTATATTAACAAACATCTTTCAGTCTAAACCCTAACTCCATTGTATCAAACGAAATGATAATGAATCAGGTATCATTCTAGGCTCTATGTAGAAAAATACGGATTATTAGCATGACTTTAAATCCTAGTATCAACTTAATAGTAATATTACTAATCAAATCGAAGGGAAAAATCATTAAACTGATAACGAATGATGAGTCTGCACCCATTCCTCTGAGGTACAACTTTTTCCTTATTTGGTAGTTCTACACTGTTCGTATCATAAAGGTGGAATATTTTTTTTAGCTCAGCGACATTATGTTGCTCCGTTATTAATTTCTTAATGTGTTTTCACCGCTTTCACTTTCTGGGATCCTGGGTATATCTTGGACGTTCCTCAACCCTTCGGGATTTTTCTTCAAAAAAGTTTTTCCCCCCAGAAGATGGCTATTTTCGTCATTTTCTTATTTTGGGGCCCTTTTTTTGTTACGAGACCCATCAAGGCCCCCTCAGTCCTACCCCAAGAAAACACGTCTGAGGTGGAAATCTGTTATTGTTTCTTTAAATTAAATCTAGATGCATGGTTACAGGCTCGACTCTTTTGTCTAGGGGAGGGGTCAAATTAATTTTGATTGGGGTTCAACATTCATTTTATTCATTTTAAACCATGGAAATTTCTATCTTCCCTAAATTGTATTGTAAAATCTCAACCAAACATAAATCAAAATAAGATATTATCAATAATGACTATTACAGCCTTGTCACCAAGGCTTAACAAAATTTAAGGGAAAATGTGATATTTGGTTAAAGTTTGTATTTCATTCTTTTGTTTTTCAGCATAAAGATGGAATAAAATATTCCGAATTTTCACCAATCTCGTTTTTACTCCAACCCCTCCCCTAGACAGAGACCTAAGCCTGTCCCCGAAATATAGATTTAACTTAAAGAACATATAAAACAATACACCTCAGTCGCGTTTCCTGGGGGTAGGACTGAGGGGGCTTGATCGGCCGGGAAACAAAAGGGTCCCAAAATGAGAAAAAATACAAAATGGGCATCATGGGGGTTGACAAAACCTTTTTGGAAAAGGTCCACGTGAAGGGTTGGGAGAACGTCCAAGATATAGACAGGGTCCCGAAATGAAAAAGCAGGGACAAACATATTCAAGAAATTAAAGTCAGAGCAAAAACATGTCGCTATAGCGGCAAAAAAATATTCCACCTTTATGACGGACAGTGTATTTGTTTCTTTTTTTAACGATGCATTTTAATATTGTATAACTTATGTAGGAATTTCTTCCTTTTTTAATGATGCAAGAGTTCTTGAAAAATATGGACTCAGATCCCTAACTGCTTGTTGCCTGCTAGGATTTTATGGGGGAGGGGGGGGTCGAAATTGAAAAGTGGACCTTTTTCAGAAGGAGTAATTTTCGAGCGCGACCGAAAATTTTGCCTTATAACAGTATATTTTACCTTATAATTTTTTTTAATTCTTTTACGAGGTGATGATACCTCCCTTTCAGCAAAATAAGTTGTGAGCACGAAGCGTGAACGGTAAATTAATTTACATTTTCATTACTTCACTTGCGGAGTCAAGAATCAGTCCATGGGCCTCTATCAAGCGCGAAGATCGAGCCGAAGATTTTGACTCATAATGACCTGAAGGTAGTGTATTTTCTGACACATTTTGCCTCTTATACTACGGATCCTTCCGCCACCCCCCCCCGGATCCGCGCCTGTGTTTTGAAAATAAAAAGTGGAGTTTTTGCCAGATTTGAACTGGCGAGCGCGAAGCGCGACCCAGAAATTTTTGGTTATAATGACTTGAAGGTAGTGTATTTTCTGACACATTTTGCCTATTATGCTCACAGACCCGTAATTATGATTTGTATAAGGGTTAGACATTCGAAAAGTAAACATTTCGCAAGGATTCAATTGCGAGCGCGAAGCCGAGCCGGAAATTTTGCTGTTTAATGGCCTGAATATGGTATGTTATATTATGTAATTTGTCTCTTACATCTTTCTGTTTTCTTTTAATTCTTTCACAAGTTGATGATCACCTCCCTTTGTGAAAAAAAGTGAACCTTGCCAGTGCAAAGAGCCTTTTGCCTTGTATTTCAGGCATATGTGCCTCTTCTATTTTAATAGTCTTCCACTATTTTAATAGTCCTTCACAGACGGATGACTAAATTCCAAAAGATACGAACGCGAAACGCGAGTGAAAGAAAATTACTCAAAATCTTATTAATGCTGTGCATTTGAAGCACATTTTTTTGGACCTATAATTTGGCCTTTCGAACGGGAGTGAACATGGCGAGCCGAAAATTTTGGTTATGATGACATTGAGGCTGCACATTAGCTTTTCCTCTTTTTTTTAGATTCCTACAAAACAAGATGACCATCACCTACCTTAAAAAACTGAAATGCGAGCATGAAGTCGAGAGGAAAAACGGTTATTAAATGGCTCGTAATTCAATTCTTTATTGTAATATTTCCTGTAAACCAGGAATGAAGGATGGGGGAGGGGGGATGCTGCAGCCCCTCCAATTTTTCCAGTAGATATTTAAAAAAAAAAGCCTATATACTTTTCGTCGTGTTCAGCTTATCAACTTTTTACTCACCCCACCCCCTCAAGCCTTTTCAAAAACGTTCCGCGATCTCTGAAAATAATGATTTATGCGAGAGCCAGCGAAAATATTGCACAGGCCTATATCTATTAATCTTTTTTTTTAATTAATAATATAGCTCATGAACATTTTGAAAATTTGGTAAGTAAGTCTATTTAAGAATCCGTTTCACACCCTGTTTTCCATTTCTTTTCTCTTTCTCTCTCTCTCTCTTACTCTCTCCTCTCTCTTTTATTCTTTTTTTGTTTTATTTTTTTTTTATCGTTGTTGTTGTCAAAACGACCCGTACTCGCCCAGCGGGGAGGGGTTCATTCGGATCCGAACCACCCCAGCCCCCCTAGTTACAGGGCCTGGGAAAAGGGAATGGATGTCTCTCAAATTCAACTTATGCAACTACTTACTTATTTGTACTACCTTTGCACTGTGTCCATAATATCAAACATCATTGGACAATGTCACAAATATACACCTTAAAACAACTTTGGACTAATTCATGGAAAAAGACTAAGTACCCGAATATGTATAACATAAAACAATCAAGTAATATTTCTTACTATGTAGCCGCCAGAATTAGACAGAAACAAGATATTTCCAAGAACGAGTATTAGTGTCGATGTAGTGCATATAAATAATAACCTGCCAAGAGACCATCAGCAATATCAGATAGCAAATCACAAAGATCGATAATATCACAAAATACTACACTGTCCGTATAAAGGCGAATATTTTTTGACGCTATAGCGAACATGATTATCCGCTCCTGACTTACATTCTTGAATAATGTTTGTCCCTGCTTTTATTACTTGGACCCTGCTACATCCTGGACATTCTACTCAACCCTTCACCTGAGACCTATTTCCAAAGCAAGTTTGTCAACACACCGTGATGACCCATTATATTGATCATATGTATCATTTTGGAGGCCCCTTTTTTTTTCCCCGGCCGATCAAGCCCCCCCCCCCCTCAGTCCTACCCCCAGGAAACGACGACTGAGGTGTATTGTTTATATCTGTCTTTAACGTATCTTATTTTATGCAGGACAGGCTAGACTACTGTCATAGGGGAAGGGATTGAAAGTAAAAACGAGATGCGTGAAATGAAAATTCGAAATTTTATCACTCTTTATGCTGAAAACAAAAGAAATGAAAACCACTAACCTTAAATATCATCAGTTTCCCTTAAAATTTTGTTTAGCCTTGATGAAAGGCTGTAAATATCAATTATTTGAAAAATCATTCTATTATTGATTTATGTATTGATGAGAATTTTACAATACAATTAGGAAGATAGAAATTTCCATAGGTGTAAAAATAATAAAATGAGGTTGAACCCCAATCCAGTTGCGCAAACCTTGATTATTCGCAAAACTCATTGACTCAGAAGGCATATGCAACAATTAGTCATGCACTGATTCTTCACGTTCAGATTTTTGTAATTCTATTCTTTTTGGAATCACCAAAAACAGCCAACAAAAGAGATTTCAAAATCTCTACCAAATTCCAAGTGCGAGCTCCTTACCTTAACCAAGGGATGTCCTCATCTACACCTGATAATTACGTTCCTCCACTGGCTACCCTGGTCCAGAAAAGAGTCACTTTAACCTCTGATGTTACTCAGAGTCCACCGTTGCCATCCATAGAATATCAACCACAATTACAATTAAAGATACATTACACCCATATAATCCAACTCGAAACCTAAGTACTCCAGGAAACGTGATAATTTGTTGCAAATTCCAACGTACACCGACATTCATGGGGAGACAATGCCTTTTCGCATGCTGCCAGCCAAACTATGGAATAAGCTCCCTATATCACTTCGCGTCTCAAAAACACACTCTACCAAAGATCGATCTTAAATCGCTATCTAGTCGATAATGTAAACCCACTCAATATTATATAACTTTATCTGCATAATATGTGTATATGAGTTTATATATATATGTATATGTATGCATACATATAATTATGTATATATGTATATGTATGCATACATATAATTATGTATATATGTATATATATGTGTGTATAATCTAGGCTTTCAGATCTTTCTTGTTATCGCCTTTTAGTCTGATTGGCTAACCCATCTGGGGCGTGGTGGCCTCAAGTCCTATACTAGAGCTCCTGTGAATGATGTGCTAACCGGGCTTGTCCCTTAAATTGTTGGTGAACGGAGCAGCAAGCAAGAGGCCACCAGGCCCCACCTGGCGAGGCTGAGAATGCCTACTGGTGATGCAAACTATATGAAATGTGATCTTGGTTTTTATTTGTAAGTATTTTTAATATTGATTCGTAACATACATTCCTCAAAGAGAACTGTTGCTGAGCTAGCGCCATGAGCGTCCTCGGACGGTGTGTGCGCTCTATAAGTTTTCACTATTATTATTATTATTATTATTAATCAAAATAAATTTTGACCCCTCCCCTAGACAAAAGGGTCGAGCCTGTAACCATAAATCTAGGATTAATTTAAAGAACAATAACAAATCTCCACCTCAGACGTGTTTCCTTGGGGTAGGACTGAGGGGGCCTTGGTGGGTTGCGTGAACAAAAAAGGGCCCCAAAAATAAGAAAAAATGACGAAAATGGCCATCTTCTGGGGGTGACAAACTTTTTGGAAGAAAAATCCTCGGGAAGGGTTGAGGGAACGTCCAAGATATACCCAGGATCCCAGAAAGTGAAAGCGGTGATAAACACATTCAAGACATTAATAACGGAGCAACATAATTTCGATTGAGCCAGAAAAAAATATTCCACCTATATGACGAACAGTGTAGTAACCATAACATTATGGCGTGGCTAATTTCCTTCTTTTCTTTTCCTTCTTTTCTTTTCCTTCCATAAGAACACGATTGTAAACTTTCTCAAAATACATTATTAAATAAACATTCAAACAGAAAACATAATAGGCCTAACGGTTTCCACAAAATACACAAGGAAACGCTAACAGTTAAACTCGGAACAATAACTTTTGAAATCTTATTTTAGTCAGAACCACTCCACCAAAACTGCTAGTACTCAACTATTCTAACTCCTGTAATATCAATTTAAAGGCATTTAACAATCAACCTATCAGCATATAACTGATTCAATATACTGTGATTGTAAAACAGTGAAATATATGATTGACACAAGTATCTTTTAAACGAATATCTTTTGCATATGGCAACTTTCTATGACTTTCCTTAATCACGATCAATACAATAGTGGGTTAGCGATATGAATCTAACTCAACAAGTAATAACATGCAATTTACTGTGTATAAAACCATGCGCTATTCATTGAAAATCTATAAAGCTAACTACATAATATGAAAGATCAACAATACACTAAGTTTACTCCTAATTAGTAATAGGTACGAACCGAATTGTATGCTAATATAATTATCAAGCCTTTAAAATTTGTACATTCCTGTAACAAATTATACAAGGGAAAATATTTCAGCTCAAACAGTAAGGCCTATTTCTCAATTCCCTTAAACCTATTCTAAAGATTGTGGGGTTGAAACATACAATTACATTGGAAATGCAACGCACTAAAACTAAACATTTCTAAAACATTAACAATAAGATAGTATCACTTGTATTAAAAGGCTACAATCCATGGCATGCATATATCATCCTAAACATTTTACAAACTATCAGTGCAAAACATAACTACTGGTCAATAATAAGCTAAGAAGAAAACTTGAGGAAAACATACTTTATCCAAATAGCGAAATCAATCGTGTATTCTAATAATGGAAAGTATTCAATGGTTCAGAGCAGGCCTACTATAACCGGAAAAGGACGGAATCATCTTTACGGTACCCTCGCTCTAAACCAAGTTATCTTTACAGTACACTCGCTATACATCAAATTATCTTTACAGTACACTCTCTATACGTCAAATGATATTTACAGTACACTTCCTATAAACCAGGTTATCTTTACAGTGCACTCGCTATAACCCAAATTATTTTTTACAGTACACTCGCTATAAACCAAATCATCTTTACAGTACACTCGCTATGAACCATATCCTCTTTACAGTACATTCGCTATAAACCAAAACATCTTTACAGTACACTCGCTATACATCAAATTATCTTTACAGAACAATCACTGTATACCCAATTAAGCTGAGGCTATTAGCAATTAAGATTACAATACAATTACATCAATGTAACGAGTTCAACTAACAAATGCACCATTATCATTATACATGAGGTAAGAAAACTGCAAAGCATATATCAATACAATCTTCAACTGATCTTCACTATAACAACTTCACAATACTTCAATCCTGTTAACCTTATATCTGTATCCTTATTTCCCTTTTTACTCTTTTCTTTTTATGTTGGATAACAACCAAACTACATATCAAAATATAGTATAACAACCCTGGAGCACGATTATCAAAGCATACATATAATAAATGCAAAAACCTTCATAAATTACAAATATAGAACATCAAAACAAGTGAACAAAATCAAAAATCTGTGTTTGTGAACAGATAATCATAAAAGCAATCAAATTAGCATGAGCTTATAGTCCAAAACAAACCAGACGCCATAGTGTGAGGCATAAGGCGTCCTAGATACTGACCTGATGGAAGAAGCTTGCACTTAGAGGAGGATCTGTAACAACAAGTGGGGGGGCTACAGTTCAGGCCACTCGATCTGGAGGATGGTGTCTCTGTGCTGAAAAGTTAGCTTGGAACCATAGCGATTCCAATGATGAAGGCAATAATTGGAGAGTGAACCAAGTGGGTGGACTGGTTGCTGACACAGCACCCGGATCCACTAGCTGCGAAGGAATACTATCACCTACCAAGTGGACATGAAGAATCTGTAACCATTGACGCCTAAGCATGGGAAACCGAGAATCAGGGTCGCATACCGGATAGGGTCACTAACATAGGATGTAGGGTCACCGGTATCAGAGGAGCTAGTCAGGTCAGAGGGGGTGGGGACCAGTCCGTATAGTATATGCGAAGTTGTGGATGGGCACCGACATACTACAGAGGGGACATGCTGTCCTGCAGTCGGTATCAACATCTCTGGCAGATGCACAAATACATGATTCGGTGTGGCGTGTGACTCTGCCATCTGCAGGTTGGTGGTCTGGATACAGCATTCAACATCTCGAGAGAAGAACATCTCGGTCGGTTGGTGGAACGTCTAACCTCAGTGGCTGATGAGTCCGGTGGGCATAACCATCTCTGAGAGCAACGCTACATGCTCGACTGTTGGTGGGACGTCTACTTACAGTGCTCTATGCGTCGGTTGGGGCACAATAACCCATCTCTGCAGAGAAGGTACATCTATGGTGTTGGTAGGAACGTCTCCATCAGGGTGAGATTGTGAGGGTTAGTCATTCCACAATCTATGAGTACCAGTTGGTGATGACAGGAGTAGCGAACACATCTGTTCGTTGATGCATGTATAGCGGCCTGTGTTTGCGAACATTGGCTATCTAGCTCTAGGGGAGCCATTGGGCTCGTATGATGCCAAGGTAAGGAAAGGTGTGCGTAGCCATGTGGGTGATTCTGTGTATGTTGACACTGTGTGGCGTGAGAGTAATGTTGCTGGTGGACGTAAAGTGTGGGGTACTGTTTGTGTGATCCTTGTTGTGTGTGTAAGTGGGATGCGTGGTGAGAGAACTATTTGTTGAAGAGTGGTAAGGTGAAGGTGAGGTAATGTGATCTCTGTGTGTGTGAGGGTGTGTTTACACAAGGTCAAGATCATTGATCTCTGATTTTTCAACATGGTTCAGGAAAGCGCATTTCGTTAAACGGACACAGCATGTTTTGACTCAGTGCGAATTCGTCAGCGAGCATTTGTCGATCGAAGCAGAGACACTCCGCTTTGACAACCGATTCGGTTATCCATGTTTTGGCGACGATTAGTTCCTCTTGCGAGTTAACAATCTCACTACTTTACCGAAAGAGGGGCTCGATATTAAGTGCTCTGACAAATTGCTCACCACGAAACTGGTCAGTTAGTCCAGGAGAAGACCACACTTCAACTAGACAAGACTGGATCGTCAGATGATGATTGACAACCCAAGAGGATTTTCCTAGCAAACGGCGTACGACCCCGAACTCAAACATTCAGGAGATCACTGCCACTGTTATTGCCTTCCTTACCGATACTACTACTATCAGACCTAAGTTGATCTATCCACAAACTTTCCTCATCGCCCGAAACGGATAGGTCTACATCGTTCTAATTGTTTTGGCTTTCGCACGAACCCTGACATTTCACATTTCGTGTCCATCATGGTTCAACTTCGGGACAGTGTGACGGGTGAGTTTACTTTGCGGATTTCCAGGAATTAGAACCATATTGTATGAATGGTTCTCAATGTGTCATGGTATTTATGCTTCATGTACGTGTGATTTAATACGGAAAATAAAACCACACCATACCATACCCAATCCCCAGATTTTACTTTTTTCCCTTGTATTTTTAAACTTTTCTTTGCCAGACATTGAATGTGCAACCACTAGGAACGGCGCAATATGTTTTTAAAGGCTTGCCGAAACTCCCCGTCTCTGTAACCATAAATAATCGGGTTAATTGATAAACCAATTGTGTGTAGCACAATTATTGAGTGGTTTACAACCAATATAGCTTGGTGTGACAAGTATGTTGTTACTCTCAGAATAAACAAAATAAGGAATGGAAACCAGAATGCGAAAAACACTGTCACTGCCAGGGTAATAGTCTTTACTGCTTTTAATCGGCCATCTTGGAATTGATGTTTCTGTTCTGGTTGTCTTTGGATACACATCCTTTGATTAGCAATCGCATTTGATTGCTTTAATGCAATACGAAGTACAAGGGCATTCAAAACTAGGACAGCGGGTATTAATAGTAAGGCAAGCAAAATGACCGCCCAGTTCAAAGCTACTCGCATTACCCCTCTATACTGCTCCCCGCTGCATTTGTTATTCCCGTCTTCACTAGTTTCTGTTGAATGATCAATGTTAATTAATCGTAACACGTTGAACAGAGTGCTGCTACACCAGAGTAATCCTATCAGTATATAGGTGCGCCGTAACGTCACCAGTCTGGCGTAACGCAAAGGTTTTGTAACGGCTAAGAAAATATCTGCAGTCATAGCGACAGCGTGCAAGTATGAAATACTCGCTAGAGCTGACATAGGTAAGGTATACATGACTCTAGTCAAGCATCTGACATCATCTACAAACACAGTTGCATACGTACAAGATGGTATCCCCAGAATTGCGGCAATTAAGTCCGACAGAGCAAGGCTCGTAACAATAACATTTCTCGGTTTATAGAGGTTTGGATTTATGCAAACTGCTAGAATAAGTAGAGCATTACCGAAGGCAATGCAAGGTATTAGAGGGGTAAGGAATGCCATGACAATCACCTTGCCAAAAAATATTTCCTTTGCAAATTGAGACTGCTCTGCACTGTCATTCATTTCCATCAAATACCACAGGCTAAAATACTTGAAATGATTGCTGATCGATGTTCTTTAAAAAGAAGTTTTGAGTTCAACCAGACGAATTGTTGCATTAAAGATAAGATTACCAAAATGTTCCAACTGTGTAATTGGATGCATACGCCTCTACCGTCTTGACTCCTGACAAATATCAAACCTGCTGAATCTCAAGACGTTATGTATTTTATTAGGTTATACGCATGGTGTCATGAGGAATCTTGGAACGAAATAAGAACTATATTCATGGTCTCAAATAATTACAGGTCAAATGAACAGAAACGAGGTACATGGATTCCTGACTTACTGCAACTTTTAAAATAAATTATTATACCTTTATGTACTATAATAGGTGATGTCAAAATGTACCTTAAACACGATTTCCAATATAGACAGGATTTGACAGGCCCAAAGGCAGATCTTTATTCTTTACAATATTTTGTGTACCCAGTTTAATTACATATTACGGTGAAAAGGTTAACAGACAATACGTCAAAAACACAATGACATGAGATGGAGACAATCTTTTGCAAGCACTTTATGAAGATGATAAGAGAACATTGGCGGTTATTGAATCCGTCACTTTTATAACGGCGACAACGGAGAGCTTATTATTCCGCCTTAGTGCTCATCATTTTGACATGATTTCATGATACCTCGTAATAAAAACGGTTCTGAGTTTCATTTATTTTCATCAGAATATCAATAAATATTAAATAAAGCTTAATAACATAACTAGTTGCGTAACAATCTCCTTTAAAAGAACGTTTGATTCACATGAGAAGAATATAAGCAATCGTATGCCTGTCGATCACTTCTTAAGGCTAGATGAGCATTAAAGAGTTTTAAAATCAAATGAAAAGCCAACGATTCAAACAATGAAAAAATATTTCCTCGCATACATGTAGGGGGAAGAACATTTAAGATTATCTTCGTACATATATGCATATAGCTCCAAACATTAAAAAAGCAATAAGTCAATATTTATTAACACTTAAAACATAACTTTTAAAACACTTAATAATAATAATAGTAGAACATTTCAACATTAAATACCAAAACAATTTCGTTAGAACCGTTTAACTTTTTCCTCCTGAATTATATCTTCATATCTCTTGGCGTGTAAAATGGCGAAATATGTCACGAAATGCATGTCTGAAATCTTTGTCCCTGTAACCATTGATAACCGGGTTAACCATTAAACTGGTTGCGTGTAGGACAAGAATAAAGCTATTATAAACAGGAAAGGCGAAAGGTAATATGTGTACATCTATGTTCAAACGAATTAGTGGATACAGGGGAAATGGAATCCAGAACATGATGGATAAGGTCACGATCATTGTAATGGTTTTTACTGCTTTCAATCTATTATCTTGAATTGGAGGGTGGTTCTCGCCCTGTAACCTGATAGCCACTCGTTGATTCTCTACCGCCCTTGCTTGCTTCGTTGCTATGCGAAGAATCCTTGCGTTGGCAACGAGTATAAGAACTACCAGAATCATCATGGCTCCGAAACTAGACCAGTTGGTAACTAAAAGCGTCGTAGTGCTACTCGATGTCGATGAGCATGTGACATTATTACCTTCACCTTGATCACCCAAGTCACCGAAGACCATACCCAAAGAGCATAGAGCAAATGACCAAAGGCCGATTATCCAGAGTGATCCTAGAGCGATATAAACTCGTCTCATCGTCATTAGGGTGGCGTAACGCAAAGGCTTCGTAACGGCGACGTAACGATCCACGGTCATAATAATAACATGCAAAAATCCAACGCCACCTAGAGTTATCATAGGTAAAACATACAAGAAACTAGCCACCCTCATGCATGTGATATCATCAAAATTAAACAGGTTTCCGTAGGTAAAGAATGGAACTGCGAAAACAGCATCTATGAGGCAACACAAAGCAAAGCTCGCGATAATGATATTTCTGGGTATTCGGAGACTGTGGTTCTTGTACACTGCTACTACGAGTAGAAGATTACCAACGATAATGCATGGTAAGAGAGGGATAATAAGCATCATGACGACCACCTTCGCAGCAAGTTGATTCTGACCGGTGAAACCATTAGTAGGACTATTGTTATTGGAAGCCATGTCCTGTCTTATTTGTGTCTTATAATGTTGTTTTTTTTAATACTTTTGAAGTAACTTACGTGTGGTGCCTCAATCGTCATAAAAAAAAGTCCCTCGCTCAACCAAAAGATAATGATGAAATGTGATGGGTTTTACATTGATTACGTTGAAAAATAAATACATCGGGTCCGATGGCCTAGTTATATTTCAGGTTGATGTGACTGCTCTGTTGTCGAATATATCTTTATCGTGTACCATAGGCGAGTGTGACATGATCATAGGACATCGTATCAAGGCTATACTGACTGAATCCACCAATTAAGCTTGAGACGAATGTTATTAGTTAAGTTCAATGTAAATGCTCCAATGCTTTGATTGGCCTTAGTGTACTTTAAAAAAGTGGTGACACTATGCAGTCACTCCCTCAGTAGACTAGATCGTATGCATCTGTACACCGGATGTCCTCAGTTCTAATTAAATAGCTAATGTACGATGACACACTGTCAATCCTGGTAACCTATATATATATATATATATATATATATATATATATATATATATATATATATATATATATATATATAGGCCAATAGAGTGGTTTTTTCAGCAACGCCAATCTCATCTTGTTTTTATTTCGACTACATTTTGCAACAAGAAGCAGTAGCCATGTTAAAGAGTAGTTCCCTTCTCATATATATATATATATATCAGTTTGTATAATTTGAATTGCAATTAAATTCGTTTGAAAACACAATGCATTTTAAAAAAGTTAATGAAAAACGGGCTTACTTAGCTGACGGACCAATTATCTAATGATATCATATCAATTCTAGTTGTAAACTTAAGAGATAGAGGGCGCTACCATTCTACTCAAAGCGAACGCTCCCATTTACTTTTTCTGTT
>CALNVZ010003432.1:2511680-2533336 GCA_940671915.1 Paracentrotus lividus | reverse complement strand
TGCTACAGGAAAGAGAGAGAACAAAACTGAAACGAAAAGAGAGAGTAAAATTAACTTTTTGAAAAAGAAGAAACTGAATTGAGTAATATGATGAATTTGCATTTAATCATCCTTTTACAATTTGACGTGTTTAATTACTTTTAAAATTCAATTTTTTGGGAATGTCTCAGCCTTAACCTGAAAAGCATTTGGGGAGAAAATCAACCAATATTTATCCTGATAATAACTAAATTTGGATTGAAAAAAAAGAAGAAATTTTGGGTTTGCATAGAGAATATGCCGATGTTTTACTTCTTAGACCCCACATTTTATAAGTGATATTATATTTACTATTGTCATATACTTTTCAGAGCATGTGAGAAAATAAATAGGGTTTCGACCTTTCGGACGAGATTTGGAGGATTCTAAAGACGTATGTTTTGTTATGTTTTTACGTTAATTTGCCCTATGAACGCACGCCGGGAAATTGAAATTTTGACGACCGCGGTGCGTCTGTATGTTCGGGTGGGAAACGATTTAATTAAATAGAAACTCCTAAGAGAATTGTTCTAAATTGCCAATCAACAAAAAAAAACCCCGGAATTTTAGGCGATTTACACAAAGTGCGCGCAATAACGCGCGCTACGGGCGCTTACGCGCGGCAAATTTTTAAAATTCTTGAAATGGCCTGAAAACATACTTGTATGAATATGGGGTGATTTTGCAGCATTTTTAGATTTTGACACACCGGTTTTTGAAAATTTCAACCTGTTACAAGCATTTATCAAATAGGTGTCGAATTATTTTTTTGTTAGGAAAATGACGCTCTTCAATTTGAGACCAGCCACGATTCATTTGACAAATTTTTTGACGCCAAACGCTTCTGGACACAAAAAAAAGAAAGGCAGCTTTGCAATTGATGGTGTATCCAACTCTGAAAAATGAATATGGGGTGTTGCCGTTGATTCCTGAGAATTATTCAGGATTTTGTGTTAGGCATGTTTTGGGCAAACGGCATATTTTGGTAAATAGACAAAATTCGCGGTCGCGCGATAGTATCCACTTGAACAGACCATCATATTCGTTATAAATAGTCTAAAAGTAGTGTATCTATGGTCTTTGTCAAATCGTTGTGAATATTATCAAGATTACTGTAAGAGCAAAAAATCAATGATCTCAAGCTCCATTTTCGCCTTACGCGGCATTAATGCGCGCAAATTGTGTGCGCGCTTTTTCTTGAAATGCTAAAATGACCTGAAACGTACTCTAACTTCAGCCCATAAAGTGATTTTGAACAGTTTTTTAATTTTTGCACTGCGGTAATTCCTTAATGCGCGCGTACTTACGCGCGCGCCATAATGTTCTAAAAGATGCGTTCAATTAAAGTTTATGTGTACTAAATATGATTAATCAATGTTATTAGTTATGAAGTTATGATTGATAATGTGATTTTACAAAATGGCGTCTAGATGACGTCACATTATGCTAAATGAGCTAGAAATTTTTTTTAGTGCTCAGATTTACAATGATCTATCATTGCCTGAAAATTTGAAATACTTTAGTGCATTATTTTTTGAGTTATCGTGCTTTACAAGAATTGTACAGAAGATAAAAAATAAAGAGAAGAAAAAAAAAAAAAAAAAAAAAGAAGATTCTGACATAACAAGAGGTGCTATGTACATACGTACATACCCTAATGAGCGGCTTGTCCAAGTGCAAAATACACGTACACTTCAAATGTGTGAAATGACATGGCCTTCTTTAAGCGCCAATTATAGACTACAGAGCCGGGTGGGTAAAACAAATTAAATTCGTCAATGTTGTAGGGAGTTGTCTCGGTAACAACATACTGAACATTTGAAGAGAAACGGCACATAGTTACTGAGAAACACTCTCTTTGTATCAAGATAATGCGTCATTTAGCTGAAATCGGGTAATTTTGAAACGCAAATCGAAATTTTGAGTTTAGGAGCCATTATGATAATGTTGCAATGACGATAAGTAATAATGAGGTATGAAATCGCATCTACAACTCTAACTCTAATCAAACTCTGAAAAGATAATTGGGGGTTGCCGTTGATCCTGAAGAATTATTCAGGATTTTGTGTAGGCAATGTTTTTAGGCCAAAAATGGCATATTTGGTAAAAATAGACAAAATTCGCGTCGCGCGTAGTTCCAACTTGAACAGACCATCATTTCGTTATAAATAGTCTAAAAGTAGTGATTATGGTGTCAAATCGTTGTGAATATTATCAAGATTACTGTAAGAGCAAAAAATCATGAATCTCTCAAGCTCCATTCTTCGCCTACGCGCATTAATGCGCGCAAAATTGTGTGCGCGCAATTTTTTCTTGAAATGCTTAAAATGACCTGAAACGTACTCTACTTCAGCCATAAAGTGATTTTGAACATTATTTTTAATTTGTTGCACGCCGCGTAATTCCTTAATGCGCGTACTTAGCGCCGCGCGCATAATGTTCTAGAAAGATGCGCTTCAATTAAAGTTTATGTGTACTAAATATGATTAATCAATGAATTTATTAGTTATGAAGTTATGATGATAATGTGATTTTCAAAATGGCGTCTAGATGACGGTCACATTATGCTAATGAGCTAGAAATTTTTTTAGTGCTCAGATTTTACAATGATCTATCATTGCTGAAAATTTGAAATACTTAGTGCATTATTTTTGAGTTATCGTGTCTAAAAATTGTACAAGAAAAAGAAATAAAAAAAAGAGAGAAAAAAAAAAAAAAAAAAAAAGAAGATTCTGACAATAACAAGAGGTGCTATGTACATACGTACATACCACCTAATGAGGCGGCTTGTCCAATGCAAAATATACACGTACACTTCAATGTGATGAAATGACATGCTTCTTTAAGCGCCAATTTAGACTACAGAGCCGGGGTAAAACCATATTAAATTCGTCAATGTTGTAGGGAGTTGTCTCGGCACAACATACTGAACATTTGAAGAGAAACGGCACATAGTTACTGAGAAACACTCCTCTTTGTATCAAGATAAATGCGTCATTTAGCTTGAAATCGGTTAATTTGAAACGCAAATCGAAATTTTGAGTTTAGGAGCCATTATGATAATGTTGCAATGACGATAAGTAATAAATGAGGTATGAAATCGCATCTACAACTCATACTCTATCCAACTCTGAAAAGATAATTGGGGGTTGCCGTTGATCCTGAAGAATTATTCAGGATTTTGTGTAGGCATGTTTTTTGGCAAAATGGCCATATTTTGGTAAAAAGACAAAATTCCGCGTGCGCGTAGTTCCACACTTGAAAGACCATCATTTCGTTATAAAATAGTCTAAAAGTAGTGATTATGGTGTAAAATCGTTGTGATATTATCAAGATTACTGTAAGCAGCAAAAATCAATGATCTCAAGCTCCATTCTTCGCCTACGCGCATTAATGCGCGCAAAATTGTGTGCGCGCATTTTTTCTTGAAATGCTTAAAATGACCTGAAACGTACTCTACTTCAGCCATAAAGTGATTTTGAACATTTTAATTTTTGCAGCGCGCGTAATTCCTTAATGCGCGTACTTACGCGCGCGCATAATGTTCTAAAAGATGCGCTTCAATTTAAAGTTTAATGTGTACTAAAATATGATTAATCAATGATTATTTAAGTTATGAAGTTATGATTGATATATTGATTTTACAAATGGCGTCTAGATGACGTCACATTATGCTAATGAGCTAAGAAATTTTTTTAGTGCTCAAATTTTACAATGATCTATCATTGCTGAAAATTTGAAATACTTTAGTGCATTATTTTTTGAGTTATCGTGTCTACAAGAATTGTACAGAAGAATAAAAAATAAAGAGAAGAAAAAAAAAAAAAAAAAAAAGAAGATTCTGACAATAACAAGAGGTGCTATGTACATACGTACATACCACCTAATGAGGCGGCTTGTCCAATGCAAAATACACGTACACTTCAATGTGATGAAATGACATGCCTTCTTTAAGCGCCAATTTAGACTACAGAGCCGGGGGTAAAACCAAAATTAAATTCGTCAATGTTGTAGGGAGTTGTCTCGGCTACAACAATACTGAACATTTGAAAGAGAAACGGCACATAGTTACTGATGAGAAACACTCCTCTTTGTATCAAGAATAATGCGCGCATTTAGCTGAAATCGGTAATTTTTGAAACGCAATCGAAATTTTGAGTTTAGGAGCATTATGATATGTCTGCAATGACGATAAGTAATAAATGAGGTATGAATCGCGCATCTACAACTCATACTCTATCCAACTCTGAAAAGATAATTGGGGTGTGCCGTTGATCCCTAAGAATTATTCAGGATTTTGTGTAGGCATGTTTTGGCCAAAAATGCATATTTTGGTAAAATAGACAAAATTGCGGCGTGCGCGTAGTTCCAACTTGAACAGACCTCATTTCGTTTTATAAAATAGTCTAAAAAGTAGTTGATTATGGTGTCAAATCGTTGTGAATATTATCAAGATTACTGTAAGAGCAAAAATCAATGATCTCAAAGCTCCATTCTTCGCCTACGCGCATTAATGCGCGCAAAAAGTGTGCGCGCATTTTTTCTTGAAATGCTTAAATGCCTGAAACGTACTCTACTTCAGCATAAAGGTGATTTTGAACATTTTTAATTTTTGGCACGCGCGTAATTCCTTAATGCGCGTACTTACGCGCGGCGCATAATGTTCTATAAGATGCGCTTCAATTTAAAGTTTATGTGTACTAAATATGATTAATCAATGATTATTAGTTATGAGTTATGATTGATAATGTGATTTTACAAAATGGCGTCTAGATGACGTCACATTATGCTAATGAGCTAGAAATTTTTTTAGTGCTCAGATTTTACACTGATCTATCATTGCTGAAAATTCGAAATACTTTAGTGATTATTTTTTGAGTTATCGTGTCTACAAGAATTGTACAGAAGAATAAAAATAAAGAGAAGAAACAAAAAAAAAAAAAAAAAAAGAAGATTCTGACAATAACAAGAGGTGCTATGTACATACGTACATACCACCTAATAATAAGGCTAACAACCGCCGCCCCATATCCCACATTGCATTGGTACAATTATTCACAGCTCCACACCCAAGCACAACCTCACACTATACGCCCAACACGCATCTACGCACACCCCACCGTCACAAAACCCACACACACACACTACCAACACGCTTCCTACAGCACTAAGAGCCGCCACAGCCACGTCTTCACACAGCAGAACTGCACTCACACACACCCTCACACAACCCTCAACAACCGCACTTCACAACCCACACACACTCCACATCTAATACGGATATAACGTTAAGCCTTTACAACCATCATACACTAGCACTGATGCTCTCAAACATGACATCTTTACCCACCATACACACATATACCTCACATACACAAACACCCTCACAACCAAACACATCCACATCCAACACCGATTCAGCCCACTCTCCCACCTAAACCATCAACATGACCACATATTCACACACACACCAATCCTCACAACCTAAACACGTCCCATCTAACACAGATATTACGTACGCGTATACATCCATCCACAACCAATAGGCTCCTTTATATAGACGTTGCACATGACAACATATTCACACACATCCACACCCACACATTTATACCAAACACCACACCTCACATCCTAACAACGTCTAATCTAACACGGATCTACACTAATGCAACAGCCACTTACGCAACCATCATCCACAAAGCCACACACAAAGGAATATGCTCCCTAAAGCAAAAAGACGCTCCATACACCCACACACACCCTCACAACCCAAACACGCCCACATATAACGCCGATCTATCCACACCCACTTGTCTCCTCTCATTTTACAATCATCACCCACAGACCAATATTATTTGTGAAGCCACAAGAGGCTCGGTAACATGACCACAGATTCCCCACACACCCATCCTCACAACCTAAACACACGTCCCCATCTAACACAGATATACGTACGCGTATACATCCATCACAACACCAATAGGCTCCCTTGGGGCATATAGCGTGCACATGACAACACATATTCACACACATCCACCCCACACATTTATACCAAACCCACACCCTCATACTAAGACGTCCACATCTAAACGGACCACTACATAAGTAAGCCAATTTACAGACCCGTCATCTACAAAAACTACACAAATCAATATGCTTCCTAAAGCACAAGACACCGCACATACATCCACCACACCCACATCCAAACTCAAACCCAAACCATCTAACATCTACACCAACACACTTACATAAACCATTCATTCTCAAATCCATACATACATACATTTGTACAGGCTGTCTAAAGCACTATCATTACAAGATCTTTAACACAGCACACACACACCCTCACAACCCAAACACGTCCATATCTAACACAGATCTTTGCACACCCACGTTATTCACCTTTCCGTCCACACCATGAAACAACATTCTTCGTTAACACTGACACCAAATATGACAAGATCATTCACACCACACACACACACACACTACACACCACGCACACACACACCACGGCACGACACGCACAATACACACACCAATATCTACACCACACTGATATCTACAGTCACAAAACGCGCCCACATCTAACACCATCTATCCCACACTCACTGACCCACCACTTATTACATCAAATCACCCACAAAACATTCTTTATCAAAGCAAGCACAAATACGCTGCACACATGCAATCCCCATTATAACACATACACACAGTCATGCACCCACACACCCTCCTTCCTTCTCTCTTAACGGCCTCCAATGATGGTGATCAGTTAGCATTCATATTATCTTTTAACTATTGAGATCAATCTGCCACTTAGTATACTGTATACTATTACTTCCGTCATGCTTCAGCAAACAGATAAAATCTAGAGTTTATTATTATTTACTTCATGTACAGTATTTTTCTAATGGCTATGTTTAGATACATGTAATTATGCTCTTACAAATACGCTTAAGACAATATAGCCATTATATTTGTGTGGAGAAATCTACATTAGCAATCAGTGGCAACTATGCAACTGTTCAACGCTTAGACAACCTAAAGGTATTCCCGAATTATGTACACATGTATCATGTACATTTATGTCGGGATTGATGAACAGTGTACGAGCAATTTTCTCTTCTGTGGTGCAGATTTGGTGATTATTTTGGGACATCAGGGACTATGCGAAAAAAAATGGTGGACAAAGTATAAACTATCTCTCCTGATAGTGTTTTAGATATGTGTAAACAACTTTCTTTCAATGTTTTTTCTTGTTGTTTTGTGTGTGTGTGTGTGTGTGTTTTTGTTGTTTTTTTATTATTATTACATCTTTATTGAAAGTCATACATGTATTTGTTCACTTGACGGAACATGGCTTTGATGTTGTTGTCTACAGTAAAAAAAAGAGCCCCAGACTATTTTTGAATCATCAGAATCAATTTACCATTGAGGAAGATTCAATTTGACCTTTCAATAAGATTTCAGTACAGAAATGTTTCTCTCATTCCATAGATACTGATTACATTATATGTTGTTTTAAGATGGAGATAGGTTAAAATCTGGTAGAAAGGCGAGACATATGTTTAGATACATGTCGATTTGAATTTATCGGTATTCAAACTTTACTCATACTGATTGCAAGAATTATCAACACAAACATATTTTCTCCTTCAAATTAGGGTTTACTAATTTATTTTCAACATTCATCATATTGAAAGGACCAAGAAATCATGAGCTTCAGTTGGTCACTAAATTATATCTACAGTAATATGGGCACAGACATATCATTTTAGGTTACTTATGAAAATTCAAAATCTTAAAAGTATTTCCAGTAATCTAATACAAGTTATTGTATCTAGTATGATAGATCGCATTCATCATGCTTAGCTGTGCCATCAATTCAATATACATTTTTTTGTTTTGTGTGTCGTGAACTATTTGATTACAACATATCATCTTTACAATTAATCATAGTTCCTTCACAAAAATAACTCAAAACTCTATGCATGCATGTCAACCTCTATGCATACTGGACAGATAAATGAGTAATCATAAGCTTCCACATTGCGCCAGCAAAAATGTATTGTTACTTTATACAACACATCTGTTGCTATGTTAGATACAGGACTACTTTGATTAAAATCACAGAGTTATATCAACCCTTAATTCTCTTCTTTTCTTTGAAAACTGCATAATAACAATACAAGATTTATGGTCTATGCACTTATTACATGAACAAAATCATAAAAAAAGAAAGACTCCAACATTGTTATTCTAAAATGTTTCAAATCAAAATCACAAACAAAATTAGCATTCATATACATGTTTACAGGACAAACTTTAAAACATCTACAGAATTTCCAGTGGCAGAATCTCCTAAGTATTAACAATATGGCAAGAAATTTTATCAAATCTTTTAAGAATGGATTTGAGATAAAAATGGAAAAATTTTGTTTTTTAATCATAGAACAAGTTTATTCAAAAATTCATAATTTCTCTTCATAGAAATGAATCACTGTTATATATGTTTCCTCCATGTGGTAGAGGTGTTCTTTCTAAATATGTCAAATATTAAACAAAATTGTCTATCCTTGAGAGGAAGTTGATTATTACCATATTTAAACATAATTATTTACAAACTCAAATTTAAGTATTCTTTCACGCATTTGTATTTGATTGCATTAGAAGGATGGTCTGCTTATGTATTTTCTTGACCTAACAGAGAAAATTTTGTTAATTCAATGAATTATACTCCAAAATGTTTTTAAATTTAAAATTCATAATATAAACATAAGACTATCATTTCTAAATGTAATGATTCAATCAACTGTATAAGTAAAATCAATTGGTTTACTGCTTTTATCGTTTTTGTGTCATGTACAAATCAAGTACTAAATTGTGAGAAATAAAAAGTGAGCAAAACATTTTCGCACATATCTCATTTTTTATGCCAATATTTTGAGATGTTTTAGATCACAAATAAAACCTTTACACATCTATGAATGATTTGTTCATGGGGAAAACTAAAGACATTTTCCCTAACACCGTTGCTAACTAGGCAGTAGCACCACCATGACTACACATACAGACATTATACAGGTTAGTAACATTCAGACGTTACATTATATACATTTCTAGATGCATACTTGCATACATGACACACATTTTAAAATGTCCATTTCTCATGCAAAACTGTTTTAAATAAGTACTGACATACAAGCATATAAATATTCTTATACAAAGATAATTGGCAATTCCACATTGGGACGATTACTTCAAATTCTTGGCCTATGGTAACATAACAAGGTAACCAAAATGTTCAAGTAATTAGATGTATAGCCTATGGAATGACTAGAGAATGAGTCTTTTTCTTGGATGTTTTGTAAAGGACTTTAATAGACAATGATTGTGTAAATGAGGACTTTACTAATTCCAAATTACAATTGGTGCCAAATTGGAATTTCCACATAAGGATTCTAAACTTATGATGATCTGATTACTGTATCAATCTATTATTCATGTTTATTAAACTTGATATGTTAATATTCTAAAATAATTTCATGCTAAATACTAGAAATAATGTGTCTTTCTCTTAATGAAAAAAAAAATCTGAACATTAATGTCCAATTGTTCTTGTCCTTGTTCATTCACTTTCTACTTGAAAGGTAAAACAAAACAAATCAAAATTTTATTTATTATAGTATATTATAAATTTGCAACGTAAACAAATAAATCGACTATACAATACTGATGAATAACATGTAAGAAGACAAAGGTTAATTAAACCTACATTGGATTCAGATTCGGTGGCTACATTACATTCGTGTGGAAGAGGGTTTGTTCAATCATATGCTATCACCTAACCTCACCTAGTTTGTTTATGTGTCCTTGCTTTGATTTTGGTTAGAGAGCCTGTGAGCATTGCCGCTCTTTAGTATCTAGTGTGGTGAATTGACTGCCATTCTCTGGAGTCAGTAGTTGCATTTAACAGGTCTTATGCGCCAGAAAGGTTCTTGATAGTTTTGGACAGAGAAATTTGCTAGAAATGTACTATATTACAAAAAAAAAAACATCTTTAAGTAATACATAATCAATAAAGCTTTCTTCAAATCACAAAATGGGTCGTTTTTGTCCCTGAAACTCAGATCATTCTGTCAGCATTTGAAATGCTGCTTTAAGTATATCTAACTACAAATACATATGATCAATACCTCGAGTAGTCCACATTTTTCTTCTTTCGAGCTCAAATGCAACATATACAAAAGTCTGACTAAAATCGCTCACCATCATTCTAAGTGATAATATCTTCATGAAACCTACAAAATGTATAATGTGTTATTTTCCTTCTCTACACTGTTTGTGTGTTGTTGTTGTTGTTTTTTTTTTAAATTCATTACTATCTATATTCACTTTATTTCATCTTTCTACAAGTATAAATTCTGACCATACTAAGTAACAAATAGGGAATGAATACCATATCATTAGTTAATAAATGCAATATATTTCACATTCTGAAAGAACTTTGACAAGCAATACTGAAAAAAAAAAAAAAAAAAAAAAAAAAAAGAAGATTCTGACAATAACAAGAGGTGCTATGTACATACGTACATACCACCTAATAATAAAGGCTAACAACCGCCGCCCATATCACATTGCATTGGTACACATATTCACAGTCACAACCTCAAGCACAACCTCACACATACGCCCAACACGCATCTACGCACACCCACCGTCCACAAAACCCACACACACACATACCAACACGCTTCCTACAGCACTAAGACGCCGCACACAAGACCACGTCTTCACACACACTCACACACACCCTCACACAAACCCTCACAACCGCACTTTCACAACCCACACACATCCACATCTAATACGGATATACGTTAAGCCTCTTACACACCATCATACACTAGCACTGATGCTCTCAAAACATGACATCTTTACCCACATACACACATATACCTCACATACACAAACACACTCACAACCAAACACATCCACATCCAACACCGATCTACCCACTCTCCCACCCCTAATCCATAACATGACCACATATTCACACACACCCATCCTCACAACCTAAACACGTCCCCATCTAACACAGATATACGTACGCGTATACATCCATCCACAAACCAATAGGCTCCCTTTATATAGACGTTGCACATGACAACATATTCACACACATCCACACCCACACATTTATACCAAACCCACACCCTCACATCCTAACACGTCCTAATCTAACACGGATCTACATATGCACAGCCACTTACGCAACCATCATCCACAAAGCCACACACAAAGGAATATGCTCCCTAAAGCAAAAAGACGCTCCATACACCCACACACACCCTCACAACCCAAACACGCCCACATATAACGCCGATCTATCCACACCCACTTGTTCTCCTCTCATTTTACATCATCACCCACAGACCAATATTATTTGTGAAGCACAAAGAGGCTGGTAACATGACCACAGATTCCCACACACCCATCCTCACAACCTAAACACGTCCCCATCTAACACAGATATACGTACGCGTATACATCCATCCACAAACCAATAGGCTCCCTTGGGCATATAGACGTTGCACATGACAACATATTCACACACATCCACACCCACACATTTATACCAAACCCACACCCTCACATACTAAGACGTCCACATCTAACACGGACCTACATAAGTACAGCCAATTACAGACCCGTCATCTACAAAAACATACACAAATCAATATGCTTCCTAAAGCACAAAGACACCGCACACATACATCCACACACCCACATCCAAACTCAAACCCAAACCATCTAACATCTACACCAACAAACTTACAAACCATTCATTCTCAAATCCATACATACATACATTTGTACAGGCTGTCTAAAGCACTATCATTACAAGATCTTAACACACACACACACACCCTCACAACCCAAACACGTCCATATCTAACACAGATCTTTGCACACCCACTTATTCACCTTCCGTCCACACCATGAAAACAACATTCTTCGTTAAGCACTAAGACACCACACATATGACAAGATCTTCACACCCACACACACACACACACACACACGCACACACACACGCGCACACACGCACATACACACACACACACACTGATATCTGTACAGTCACAACACAAACGCGCCCACATCTAACACCAATCTATCCACACTCACTGACTCACCACTTATTCACATCATCACCCACAAAACAATTCTTTATCAAGCAAAGCACAAATACGCTGCACACATGCAATCCCCATTAACACATACACACAGTCATGCACCCACACCCTCCTCCTTCTCTCTTAACGGCCTACAATGATGGTGATCAGTTAGCATTCATATTATCTTTTAACTATTTGAGATCAATCTGCCACTTAGTATACTGTATACTATTACTTCCGTCATGCTTCAGCAAAACAGATAAAATCTAGAGTTTATTATTATTTACTTCATGTACAGTATTTTTCTAATGGCTATGTTTAGATACATGTAATTATGCTCTACAAATACGCTTAAGACAATATAGCCATTATATTTGTAGTGAGAAATCTACATTAGCAATCAGTGGCAACTATGCAACTGTTCAACGCTTAGACAACCTAAAGGTATTCCGAATTATGTACACATGTATCATGTACATTTATGTCGGGATTGATGAAGTGTACAGCAAATTTTCTCTTCTTGTGTGCAGATTTGTGATTATTTTGGGACATCAGGGGATATGGAAAAAAAAAATGGTGGACAAAGTATAAACTATCTCTCCTGATAGTGTTTAGATATGTGTACAAACACTTTCTTTTCAATGTTTTTTTTTTGTTTGTGTGTGTGTGTGTGTGTGTTTTTGTTTGTTTTTTTATTATTATTACATTTTATTGAAAGTCATACATGTATTTGTTCACTGAGGAACATGGCTTTGATGTTGTTGTTACAGTAAAAAAAAAGAGCCCAGACTATTTTTGAATCATCAGAATCAATACCATTGAGGAAGATTCAATTGACCTTTCAATAAAGATTTCAGTACAGAAATGTTTCTCTCATTCCATAGTACTGATTACATTTATGTTGTTTTAAGATGGAGATAGGTAAAAATCTGGTAGAAAGGGAGAATATGTTTAGATACATGTCGATTTGAATTTATCGGTATTCAAACTTTACTCATACTGATATGCAAGAATTATCACACAAACATATTTTCTCCTTCAAATTAGGGTTTACTAATTTATTTTCAACATTCATCATATTGAAAGGACCAAGAAATCATGCAGCTTCAGTTGGTCATAAATTATATCTACAGTAATATGGCACAGACATATCATTTTAGGTTAACTTATGAAAATTCAAAATCTTAAAAGTATTTCCAGTAATCTAATACAAGTTTATTGTTCTAGTATGATAGATGCATTCATCAAATGCTTAGCTGTGCCATCAATTCATATACATTTTTTTGTTTTTGTGTGTGTGAACTATTTGATTACAACATATCATCTTTACAATTAATCATAGTTTCCTTCACAAAATAACTCAAAACTCTATGCATGCATGTCACCCTATGCATACTGACAAGAATAAATAGTAATATAAGCTTCCACATTGCACAAAAATGTATTGTTACTTTATACAACACCATCTGTTTATGTTAGATACAGGACTACTTTGATTAAAATCACAGAGTTATATCAACCCTTAATTCTCTTTCTTTTTCTTTGTAAACTGCATAATAAAATACAAGATTTATGGTCTATGCACTTATTACATGAACAAAATCATAAAAAAGAAAGACTCCAACATTGTTATTCTAAAATGTTTCAAATCAAAATCACAAACAAAATTAGCATTCATATACATGTTTACAGGACACTTTAAACAATACAGAATTTCCAGTGCAGAATCTCCTAAGTATTTAAACAATATGGCAAGAAAATTTTACAATACTTTTAAGAATGGATTTGAGATAAAAATGGAAAAATTTTGTTTTTAATGCAATAGAACAAGTTTATTCAAAAATTCATATTTCTTCTTCATAGAAAATGAATCACTGTTATATATGTTTCCTCCATGTGGTAGAGGTGTTCTTCTAAATATGTCAAATATTAAACAAAATTGTCTATCCTTAGAGGAATTGATTATTCCATATTTAACAATAATTATTTACAAACTCAAATTTAAGTATTCTTTCAGGCATTTGTATTTGAATTGCATTAGAAGATGGTCTGCTTATGTATTTTCTTGACCTAACAGAGAAATTTTGTTAATTCATGAATATACTCCAAAATGTTTTTAATTTAAAATTCATAATATAAACATGACTATCATTCAAATGAATGATTCAATCAACTGTATAAGTAAATCAATTGTTTACTGCTTTTATCGTTTTGTGTCATGTACAAATCAAGTACTAAAATTGTGAGAATAAAAAGTGAGCAAAACATTTTCGCACATATTCATTGTTTTATGCCAATATTTTGAGATGTTTAGATCACAAATAAAACCTTTACACATCTATGAATGATTTGTTCATGGGGAAAACTAAGACATTTTCCCTAACACCTGCTAACTAGCAGTAGCACACACATGACTACACCATACAGACATTATACAGGTTGTAACATTCAGACGTTACATTATATACATTTCTAGATGCATACTTGCATACTGTACACACATTTTAAAATGTCCATTTCTCATCAAAACTGTTTTAAATAAGTACTGACATACAGCATATAAATATTCTTATACAAAGATAATTGGCAATTCCACATTGGGACATTACTTCAAATTCTTGCCTATGGTAACATAACAAGGTAACCAAAATGTTCAAGTAATATAGATGTATAGCCTATGGAATGACTAGAGAATGAGTCTTTTTTCTTGGATGTTTGTAAAGGACTTTAATAGACAATGATTGTGTAAATGAGGACTTTACTAATTCCAATTACAATTGGTGCCAAATTGGAATTTCCACATAAGGATTCTAAAACTTATGATGATCTGATTACTGTATCAATCTATTATTCATGTTTAAAACTTGATATGTTAATATTC
The DNA here is from genome assembly GCA_940671915.1 of Paracentrotus lividus. Classification (NCBI taxonomy): domain Eukaryota; kingdom Metazoa; phylum Echinodermata; class Echinoidea; order Camarodonta; family Echinidae; genus Paracentrotus; species Paracentrotus lividus. The sequence continues at coordinate 2,518,252 of CALNVZ010003432.1, read as the reverse complement.
TAAAATAATTTCATGCTAATACAGAAATAATGTGTCTTTTCTCTTAATGAAAAAAAAAAATCTGAAATTAATGTCCAATTGTTCTGTCCTTGTTCATTCACTTTCTACTTGAAGGTAAAACAAAACAAATCAAAATTTATTTATTATAGTATATTATAAATTGCAACGTAAACAAATAAATCGACTATCAATACTGATGAATAACATGTAAGAAGACAAAGGTTAATTAAACCTACATTGGATTCAGATTCGGTGGTACATTACATTCTGTGGAAGAGGGTTTGTTCAATCATATGCTATCCACCTAAACCTCACCTAGTTTGTTTATGTTGTCTTGCTTTGATTTTGTTAGAGAGCCTGTGGATGCGCCTCTTTAGTATCAGTGTGGTGAATTGACTGCCATTTCTTGGAGTCAGTAGTTGCATTTAAAGGGTCTTATGCCAGCATAAAACGGGTTTGATAGTTTTTGGACAAGAAATTTGCAGAAATGTACTATATTAAAAAAAAAAAACATACTTTAAGTAATACATAATCAATAAAGCTTTCTTTAAATCACAAAATGGGTCGTTTTTGTCCCTGAAACTCAGATATTCTGTCAGCATTTGAAATGCTGCTTTAAGTATATACTAACTACAAATACATTGATAATACCGGTAGTCCACATTTTTCTCTCTTTCGAGCTCAAATGCAAATATACCAAAGTCTGACTAAAATCCTCACCTCATTCTAAGTGATAATATCTTCATGAAACCTACAAATGTATAATGTGTTATTTTCTTCTCTACACTGTTTGTGTGTTGTTGTTGTTGTTTTTTTTTTAAATTCATTACTATCTTATTCACTTTATTTCATCTTTCTACAAGTATAAATTCTGACCATACTAAGTACAAATAGGGATGAATACATCATCATTAGTTAATAAATGCAATATTTCACAATTCTGAAAGAACTTTGACAAGCAATACTGAAATTACATCTGCACATCTTGTAATTAGTGCAACAGTTATTAGTGAAAGTCCAACTTCTCCCATAAACACACAAATATCAATCATTAACCGCTATTAATTCTTTTATTATGTTAAACATCTACAATCTATATCAAATAGATGTGGGAAACATTTTTTTTACTTACTTGTATGAAGACTTATCACAACATGGTAATATTTGATTTTTCCATAATGCAGGAAAACAGATTTTCTTCTTCAGTTTTTTCTCATCTCATTTGGTGAAGTAGATCTTGAGATATGATTAATTATCTAAAAACCAATAAAAATTCATTTCACGCAGCCTTGTCCGTATGCCTTTGGGTGTGTGTGATTTCGATTGGCTCCTATTTTAGCATACAGAAGCAAATTATGCAAAATAAAGTGAAAGAAAATCTTTTGGCTTTAATTTGATGCCACATACACATAACGGCTGAGAAGATTTCATACCCAAATTATTTTTTCACAGGTGTACCATTTTTTTGTGATACAGACTGAACAGGTCCTGTCCCACAGAAGGCAATCATTGGGGAGACAATAGGCAAATGTCAGAATCGTAGGAGGTAATTATAGACACATGTATCTACGTGGGCTACATCAACCACTTACGATCAAACAAACAGTACACCTCATTTTGTATAATAGCCTCCACCTATCCGCGTCAGGCCACAAGACTTCACCTGTCGTAGCTTAGAATAAGTTGAAAATAAGTCTGTGGACTGTGGTGATCTTTAAGGTGACAGCAGGTGAGCAGGCATTTTCAATATGGTTGAAAATGATTTTTTTTTTTTTTTAATATTCAACGATTTCGTTCACTATATTTAACAGGTTTAGGAGTATAGGCTGTCGACGAGGATAACTTTGGTGGATTTAGTTGGTAGCAATGTCTGCAGCGTCTTCTACTAACAATTTCATTTGTTAGGGCAATGTACACTGTAAGCGACAACATACAACACCAACGACTGCCTCTAGTGGGACAGGCCCTTAACCCAGAGCAGTATGAAATTTGACAAAAGGTTCAAATGCATCTCGATATTTATCACCTCAAATTGGTACTAAAGTTATTTGTCTGTGGTTAAAATCAATATTTTGGCAAAGTAAGAGTTCTTTTTTTATAGCCTCGTATGAATTTTTTAAAATCACAATTACATAAACCAAAATTGGAAAATGATAATTCGTGCAGTCAAACAGTAAACAACATAACATGCAACAGATATTCATCACATCCGATTAATAGTATGTGTAATGTAATTCCAGGATCTAGATGAAGAATTAATGCTAAAAATCCACTAGCAGTTACCATTGAATGGCTATGGGTTAGCCACTGTTCTCAAATCTTCTGTTATTTTAAACATGCTTCCTTTCACAATCAATATATAAATATTTCAACCTGTCATGATTTCATGAGGAAACATGCTAAGCCAAGCAAAGTGTAAAATAGGCTTTACCTCTTTACATTCTCAACCCTTATGGGTGAATGTCACCGCACTTAGGGGTAAATGCCTGCACCATTAAGGGTGAATTTCTGTAACCTTAGGAGTAAATGCCTGCACCTGTAAGGGTGAATGTCTGCACACTAATATGGGTATATATCTGCACACTTAAGCATATACGTTTACACCCTTAAGAGTGAATGTCTGCATCTCTTGAAGCTCAATATTAAAATGAAAACCATAACGTCATACTTGATAAATTCATATTCAGACAAGATCATAATACATCATCAAAATATTGTCCTGTTCTTGCAAGAACAAAATGTCCATAAAAATATATTGAGTCCTTAAAATTGCATTCAAAACATCATTCAGTTCAATTCATGAGTTCATTAAAAAAAAAGATAATCTTTTCAAAGACTGACGTTCACAGCACCATTGAATATATAGAGATGACACTAACAAATAACCTACATGTACATATATTCATAAAAAATATGAGTACTTGAAGTTAATTTGTATTCATTTACTAAAAATAACCACCTATAACAAAAAAAAACTTAGACTGCGAACATAAATAATATCTTTTCAATGCATTGCACAAGAAAGTCATTCTTAGAGAATGCTGATATATTTACACATAAAATCATCAAAACAAAACATGAATACATGTATCTATGCTTTTTAGAGAAACTATCTATATTCGGTTTTTTTTTCCAACAGAAAAACTCATCTAACTTCAAGAAAACCTGGTAACATACATCTATGGGAAAGATATATGCCTCTCTCTCTTCTATCATGCATTAACAATGTGATGAGAAGAAATTTCTTCCATGTTGAATAAAATTTCTTTATCATCAACATCTTCAAAGATCCACTATACATGTCTATGGACCATTTCAGTGGTTTATAAACAGGTCTAGGGTGCATAGTTCTTTTGGCTCAAAAGTAAATAACTCTAAAGAGCTACTGTGAGTATTGCATCGTGTCAGTAGCTTTTGTATATTACCATTGATATGTATTGGATGCAGAAAACAAAAACATTGAAACATGGGCAAGGAATACCTTAAATCTGACTTTGTTGAAAATTAGGATGAGTTGCATGGTCTCTGCAGCACAGCCTACACATGTAAACAAAGAAAAAAGAAAAGAAAATACACTTGACATATTGAACATTTCATACAAGTACATGAATATCATGACATTAAAATCCGATTTCCGAAAACAGAACCCTATATGTATGCACTAGGTATTTCAAACATCATCACAGGCTGTTTGTCTTGTGGTTTATGTTTAATTTTCATCCCACTTTTATGGAGCTTTCGTTAGGTGAAAAGACTTTTACTCTTGGTGTTGAAAAGAAATTTGATAATTTTGGATTATAAGAACCCAAAAGTATGAGTTTCTATTAAGCCAAAATTTTGTTAATATAAGCTTGAAGAATACTAAACATCAAATTAAAATTAATTTTTATAAAAATCAAATTTTGATCATACATTGTTAGTTAAAATCAACTTCTATATCATGACTAATTTTTGAATCACATGAAGGCCTTTCAAATATAAGCAAAATCTATGTTTCAACATTGCTTCCCTCAAAAAAATATATACATTTGAAATGACTATGAAATTTAAAAAAAAAATAACAAAATATATGGTTCAAGGTTTATATGTATAGAAAGCTCATATCCTCATTATCATTACCACACAAAAAAGTCTGAAAATAATTCCTGCTTGAGTGAGCACTGCCCACTTTTATAAGGGACACAAAAAGAGGCTGCGCAGGAATGCACTATTAAATTTTGTTTCTGAAATTAGGTCTATTTCTTACTTTGAAAATTTTGACCCATATGGCCGTCTATGACTGGATATTGAATTCTGCCTACTGGCCTATCAAATCCAAACGATGCACAGATCGACTGGCTTGCCCAACTAAAAGAGATGACCTAACGTACATGTACAACACTACTAACTCATACAAAAGAAGAAGTAAATTCCTGCTTGAATTTTTTTTGTTTTTGTTTTGTTTTGTTACATAATTGAGTATATGAGTTTTCTATACATGATTAGAACCGTGCCCCCCCCCCCTCCTCCCCCCCCCCCAGGACCATATATTATTTTTGGTAGCCACTTTAAAAGCGTACTAGTTTTGGGGGAGGCACTGTATAGAAAACTTCATCATTACCATTTACTTCATTGGCATTCTGTCAGCTACAAGTTCAACAGTCACTGGAGTGAAGATCTTAATGCCTGGTCACGCCTCTGACCCTGCTTCATCCTCCCATTCCAAGGTCAATTCATAGTGCTTAGCAATCGATACTGCAGTCACCTTCTTTATAGGTACAGCCTATATGATAGAACTAAATCAGAACATTAATGACCTGGGTCATGCCCTTTGACCCTGCTTCATTCTCCCATTCCAAGGTCAATTCATAGTGCTTAGCAATCTGTACTGCAGTCACCTTCTTTATACATGTAGGTACGGACTATATGATAGAACCAAATCAGAACAATAAGTCTAAAAATCATTATAGGATTGAAAATGTTTTGATTGCTGAAACTACTTATTCTTTTCCAAAAATGCAACTAACACGGCCTAAGTATTCATATTTTGAATGACAGCACTGTTAAAATTCAAAACAAAGACGTGCAAGAACTTGTTAGTCATACAGGCTTCAAAAGAATAGAAGTGAATGAAAGAGTGACTTACATTGCAGTAGACCCTCTTTACTTGACCCAGGTTTAGAATAAGGACATCAAATGAGCGATCTAGAACTGACATTACCATGGCCTTCTCAACCAGCGGTCCACATTCCTAAAAAAAAAAAAAAATAATAATTACAGGTAAAATCAAGGCAAAATGTGATTCCAAAGAATAAAAAAAATAAAAAAGACTATTTGGGGATATTAAACAAATAATGAGGAATCTAAAATTCATTTACTGAAATACAAAACAACTACCATTACTGCATAAAACAAAATTTATCACATACAGGTATTTTTAAAAATTGGACCAGGTAGGGAAACTTGTAAAGGCAAAATTTTGTGTGTTTTTCATGTTTTCATTAAGAGAAATAGAGCCTTATATTAAAGTCAAAAGTAGACAGACACAGAAAAAGGGAGCAAGAGAGAGGGGGGTGGGAGAGAGAATGACAGAGTTAGAGAAAACGAATGAAAGAGAAATGAAACAATGCGACAAAGAGAGGATGAGAACAGGAAGAAGAGAAAAAGTAACAAAGAGAAGATGATAAGCACTGGCATAGTCAAAGAATTCATTCAAATTTCTTTCCAAATATAATTCCTTCATCAATAACCATCATTATTTTACTTTTATATCAAACAAATATTACAAAATGAGACAGTGAAAATTAGGTGACAAATATAAAAAAAAAAGGGGGGAAAAAGTAGAACTAAAACAAGAAAAATGTGACTGCGTCTCCTACACATGTATACTCTTGAAACAAATAGTTTCAAGAGGTGACCTCTATGGCCCTTGGCCTTTGACCTAGATACTCCAAAATCTACTCAAAATTGTCTTCTTATGACGATACATACTATCCCCAAGTCTGAAGTGGTTCTTGACATATCACGATAACAAACTCACTCGATGGAATTTCAAAAGTTTGAGACCTATGTGACCCTTGACCTATATACTCCAAAATCTAGTATGATGATATTCCTATGGTGATACATCCTATCTATAAGGTTGCAGTTCATATATCAAGGGGTTCTTAAGATATCGCAATAACAAGCAAACGGGACTGACAGGAGGATGGGCAACACGAAAACATGATGCCTCCTGCACCACCTTCAGAGGCGGAGGCATAGAAAAAAACTTACTTTGACAAAGTGACAGAAGAAGAGTTCACTGCTTTTATCCGAGACCTCCTTAGCTGCGTCCTTAGCATCATTACACCTAATGGCCTGTCTCTGAAGTCTCTCTGGGTCTCTCTCCATCACAGGGCCACATCCTAGAAGAATCACAAATAAAATAATATAATAAGAATGATGATGATGATGATAATGATGGTGGTGATGATGATGACGATGATGATGACTTCCTTAGCTGCATCTTTAGCATCATTACACCGGATGGCCTGCCTCTGAAGTCTCTCTGGGTCTCTCTCCATCACAGGGCCACATCCTAGCAGAATCAC
>CALNVZ010003432.1:2489293-2511655 GCA_940671915.1 Paracentrotus lividus | reverse complement strand
ACATAAAATCAGTTTATGCTCCATCATAGAAAGAGACTTTAGATCTGTTATGATAGTCTAAAACCCCTTCATGTTACAGGAAAGATAATGGTCCAACAACAAATCAGGAATATACCTAAGCTAAATATTAAAAAACTGTTTTATCAACTGGAGGGCAGAGCTTACGTACTTGCCTCAATGTAGACTCAGTATGAGGTTGTATTGACGTGATGATGGATATATGAAGGAGTTAGTATAAACAGTTAGAACCAACACATTTTTTATGTTAATTATGTAAGTCTGCAGCATCTTGCTTTAAAAAAAAAGCTCTTAGTCGGAGTCAGAGAGATAAATAGGCCTTCAAAGGTTGTCGAGACTGTACGTGTCCCTCTCAAATGGCGCAAAATTGTGACCAATAGGCATAGTACACTAGAGATGTTACTGCCCTCATGAAAACTCCAGTCATACCTTTGACTCTCGCCACTTTTACTTTAAATACTCACAGTTCGAGAGCCAGCCCTCTGGCGGTCCCAGCATAATAAGAAAAAATAATATATGTTTCACTATTGAAGCATATACTTTATTTATATATAAAGACAGATAGGAATTCAATCAATCATAAAATACAAATGTGTGTATGAAATGCTCCTTCTATTCTTCTCTTGTGATTCTACTCAAGTCACAATAATTGTCATGTACATGTAGTTATGCTGTCTGAGCCTCTATTCTTTGAATGAGTACACTTACGCGGCACATTTGAGAATAGAGGCTAGCATCCGATGAACAAGAATATCGGGATCTCTTCTATTAGGTAGATGAGTGGTCAAAGTCGGTGTGTATAGTGGTACATTGAGAGGGTAGGACAAACACTCCTCATCAAGACGACAGCAGATGATTACTTGCTTTCTACAAAATACAAAAAAGAATACAGAAAACTTGGCTTTCTATCATACAAATTAAAGGCATATAAATTAGCTTTAATATTCTAACATCTTATCTATGAATATTATAAAATACCAATAATTTCTATTATACACAAATGCAAATTGCCACTCTAAGCGGCTTTGAGGAGAAAGAGTTGAACTGGAAAAAAAGATAGCCACACTAAAAAAGGAAATCTTAGCGAATCAGTGTGGCCTGAAAATGTTAAGAGACGAGAAGCTTGAGTCCCCGTGTTCAATGCATCAATAACTGCGACAGATACAAAAATGCTTCTACCCCGCCGTCTAGACTATCATAAGTTCTTACTCATACACCTATCTCACAGCAGGCCATGCTATTATGTTCATCTGTTATCTCCTTGTGCTTTGCTATGAAAGATACATGGTGAAGCTTTACTTCAAATGTAAAGGTGCCTTTCTTGTAAGACTTTTAGTAGGGTATTAAAACCCTCACATCCTTGAATGCACTGTTTGAGGAGTTAGTGGGTTCAAACTCACCTGCATGGGTTTTGAGTATAAGGACAGTGGAGAACCTTCAACCATGCATTTAGCTTGATCATTCTGACAGAACAATGTCTGTCAGAGAGTGCCTGGTATCAAAAAAAGAAATAAGGAATATGCAAATTAGTTATATGGAAAAGATTATTAATCTCAAGTGTTATATCACATGCACAGCATGCTTTTTTTCATTGAACATATAAATAACAACAGTTACACAGAAGGCATTTTTAACATAAACTTTTTTGATGCCTGTTTATGATTAAGTATACCTCCCATGGATGTGCGATTAAATTTTTTTGTTAAGTACTTACTTTCAGTCGTGACTAGTCCCAATATGATTTGATATAGTAACGAGATATACAGACGCTTTGATTAATGGTAAACACAGTAGTGCTTATAATTTGGTGGTGTGTATTTCATTATTCATATATCTCTGGTTTAATCGTTTATATTCCTCTCAATTCTAATCTCATAATATCTCAACTTTGGGTTAGGCGCGTAGGTATTTCTTGATCCCAGTTTAGAATAAAAGCCCTGTGGTCAGATTTTGGACACCAATTTCCAAGTTTGGCGGATTCTCTTTGTTTTTCTGTGGCCTATTAAAGGGAGTTGGTAACTTTTTAAAAAAACAGAGCTATTAAAGCAAATGAATAAAATTATATTGCTCTGACAGTAAACAAACTACTAAAAAGTTTCAGATGAAAAGTTTTTATTTGCAGGGATGTACTCGCAAACATACCAACGATTTTGAACTCCATCATTTTATCCTTAGGAGGTGGGTGACGTCTGAGAAACGCCCTCTGTGGTTCCGCTTTGTAGATTCGGTGAGCAGCCGCCATGTTGGCTAGTAACATGAACTCCTCAACCAACCTGGTAAGAGAGATATAATCCATGATATTAGAGAAGTTATGATTTTGTGTGGAATAACAGCTCTTCTAAAATGAGCAGATTACATACAAAATGTTGAGCCACCTACTAGAGTACAAGTATAAAGAGCGTTCCAACTTTATGCTCCAAATTTCTGGACACAACATGGTTATTATTCATAAAATGCAGTGGCACATGGAACCTCAATTGCATGTTGTGTAAAATTGGAAACAATGTGGCGTTCAATTCAAAAGTTTTACTTCTTCATCTATAAAGGTACTCTAGAGCTATTTATCTACTTTGGACGGGATAGCTCCGTATTTGCTGCACTTTCAATTAGGTGTTGAAAAGAAATTCTTATCTTTATTTTATCAGACTACCATTTTATCTGTTTTGCTTTCAACCAAAGCATTGAAAGCTCAATTTTTCTACCTCACACCAAATTCTCCAAATTGTTGAAAATGAAATCTACCATGTACTCCCCTGTCATTTGTTCTATGTGAGTATCTTTTTGCTTGAATGAGCATGTGTACAATAAAACTCAGCAACTAGCTGAAATACTCCCAATGAGATGGTGAGTGTACATTAGGGAGTTTTTCAACTGAGTCAACGTTGACAGGAAAGAATGGACAATTGCGACAAATTATAGAGGCTCCGTAACGTGTCATTAAAAAAAATCTTAATAGGCTTTGAAAGGCTACGGTAAAATTGAATTGCTTCTTCATTTCAGCATTATCTCAGCAGACCAGTAAGGTGGCGTCACCAATGATTAACAGACATAAGAGTATTTTGATATTAATAAAGTTCTTTTATGTGTAACAAGTGTAGACTTTGACAATGAGAGTTATCCCATAGATGACAACGTCTCCTTTCAGTGATGCTCTGGCAGTATGTTTGAAACAAGAATGCTATGAATTATGAATTTCATATCAACAGAAAGAGCAAAAATCAATGACCTAACAGGATTTATTTCTGCCACTGGAAATTTAGCGGTTTTTTTAATAACAACAGTTTAAATGAAAATACTAATTGAAATCTCTAACTTGGCAACACAAAGAAAAATGAATAATCAACATTTTTATGTGCAAATCGTACATTTTTTTAAATGCATTTTGCAACTTTCATTAGTAAAGAGTCATAAGCTATAAATTTGATTTTTTTTTTTAAAGGTTGCAGGAGTAAAATAAAGATAAGAGTTTTGCCAATTTGAGGATCAAAATGTGATAAATTTTGACCATTGGAAAATCTCTGTCATCTGTGGGTTATTGTTCATATCTTACCTGTTACTATCTCTTTGTTGGTAGATTGAATAACCATTGGGAAGTCCTGTTTCTGCATTCAATGCATACTGTAGTTTGACTTGATCAAGCCTGAGAGCACCATTATCAAAACGTTTCTTGCGTAGGTTTAATGCAATCTGTTTGGAATCAAAATGATATATAAAGAAATAAGTTTTGGCGGGAACACCACGAGAAAGTCCTGAAAAGTGTTAGATCAATGTTTCGACTGTTATTTATACAGTCTTCCTCCATATTAATAACAGTCGAAAAATTGATCTAACAGTTCTTTTAGGAGCTATCAAAATCTAAAAAAAAAAAAAGAATTAACAACAGTCCTTTCCAGGACTTTCACATGGTGTTCCCGCCAAAACTTATTTCTTTATTTACTTTCACCATGCAATCTCCATCCTTCAAGGATCGTACAAAATGATATACATGATAGATGAAGGGGAGCAGCAAAGAATATTCAAAAAATAGACTACAGCCAAACGTGTCCATTAAGACTACCCACAGGAAGCAGAAAGATGACCACTGTAGAGGTGTGGCCTTTATGGACAACTTTGCAATGACCGGTGTGAAGTTGGTTACTTATTCAAAGTATGAAGTTGGTTACTTATTCAGTTACCTATTCAAAATTTTATGAAGCGGAGATGGTTTACTTCTCCCACTTGTACGTTTGGCACCTGATATTCATCTTTGAAACCTCTTTGACAAAGATGAATATCAGGAGGTTTCCCTCTTCCACTCGTACGTTTGCCACTTGATATTCATCTTTGTAACCTCTTTGACAAAGATGAATATCAGGGGGTTTCCCTCTCCCACTTGTACGTTTCCCACCTAAATATCAGGGGGTTTCCCTCTCCAACTTGTACGTTTGCCAAATGATATTCATCTTTGTAACCTCTTTGACAAAGGTGAATACAGGGGGCTTCCCTCTTCCAATTGTACGTTTGCCACCTGATATTCATCTTTCTAACCTCTTTGACAAAGATGAATATCAGGGGGTTTCCCTCTCCCACTCGTATGTTCCCACCTGATATTCATCTTTGTAACCTCTTTGACAAAGATGAATATCAGGGGGTTTCCCTCTCAAACTTGTACATTTGCCACCTGATATTCATCTTTGTAACCTCTTTGACAAAGATGAATATAGGGGGCTTCCCTCTTCCAATTGTACGTTTGCCACCTGATATTCATCTTTGTAACCTCCTTGACAAAGATGAATATCAGCATCTATCCATCTGAGCTCCAGTTCCTCAGTCCGGTTCCATTGGTCAACGAGTTTGGTCTCGTCGCTTGACTTGTTTGAAGCGGAGATGGTCCTCTCCTTTGTACTTTGTCACCTGAATCATCTATTGTTAACTCTTTGACAAGATGATATCTATTAGGTTCCTCTTTCCACTCGTACGTTTGCATGATATTATTTGTACCTCTTTAACAAAGATGAATATCAGCGTTTCCTCTCCACTTTACGTGCTACGATATTGATTTTTGTAAGCTCGTTTTGAGCAAAGGTGATATATCAGGGGTTTTCACTCTCCGATGTACTTAGCCCTGACAATTCTTTCGTAACCTCTGTTGACAACGATGAATATCAGGGGTTTCCTCTACCTTTGTAGTTTGCCGAAGTTGATATTCATTTTGTAACTATTTCAATAATAGAGGAAATATAGCATCTGTCTATTGGCCCAGATCTCGATCGGTTCGTTAGTCAACGAGTTTGGTCCGGGCACGTACCTTTTCTAAAAGTCAAAGATTTTATTGTCGTGCTGTTTTTTGAAGGGAGATGGTTTCCTCCCCACTTGTACGTTTCATGATATTCTCTTTGACTCTTTGACAGATGAATATCAGGGGTTTCTCTCTCTTCGTTTGCCAATGATTATCATTTTGTAACTTTTGACAAGGAATAATAGGGTGGTTTCCTCTCCCAGCTTGTACGTTTGCACTATATTTATCTGTTGTAACCTTTTGACAGAGAATATCAGCACTTCTCTTCTGACTCTAATCCTTCAGTCGGTGTCGTTGCAAGATTTTGGTCTTCTGATGGCACTATTTTTGAAGCTCGCAGATTGTATTGTCCGCTGTTTGTTTTTGAAGCGGAGATGGTTCCCTTCCTAATTTGTACGTTTGTTCACTGTTTCATCTTGTAACATTTTTGCGAAGATGATATCAGCATCTTGGTCTATGAGCTCAGATATCAGTCGGTTCGTTGGTCAAGCGAGTTTGGTCTCGAGCCGTTACTTTTTCTAAAAGCTCAGTTTATGTCCGTGCTTAGTTGTTGAAGGAGTGGTTTCCTCTTCATTTGTACGTTTGCACTTTATGCATCTTTTGTAACTCTTGAAAAGATAATATTCAGAGGGTTGCTTCACCATCGTGTTGCCACATGATATCATCTTGTAAACTTTGAAGAGAAAGATCAGGGTTTCTCTCTTGATACGTTTGTTCTCTGAATTATCTTGTACCTTTGACAAAGTCAATATTAGATCTGTATCTATAGCTGTTTCTCTCCACTTTAATTTGCCACGAATTTCATTTTGTAACTCTTAAAGATGATAGTAGGGGTTTCCTCTCCACTCCGTTAGTCTTGCCACTGATTCACTTTGTAATTCTTTGCAAAGAGATAAGGGGGTTTCTCTCCACTTGACGTTGTACTGATTTTTCATCTTGTACTTCTTTGACAAGATGATATAGATGTCTCTCTTGAGCTCCAGAGTTCATCGGTTTCCGTTGGTCATCTGGTTGGTTCGAGGCAACGTACTTTTTGAAAGATCGCAGATTGTATTGTCGTGCTTATGTTTGAAGCGAGATGGTTTCCTCTCTATTGTGAGGTTTGTAACCTGATATTCATTTTATAACCATTTGACAAGATGATATAGGAGTTTCTCCTCTTTAACCTCGTATCGTTTGCATCTGATATCTCTTGTAACCTCTTTGAAGATAGATATTCAGGGGGTTTCCCCTCCCTCGTACGATTGCCAGTGATATTCATTCTTTGTATTTGAATAGAGAAATTATAAGGGTGGTTTCCCTCTTCCCACATCGTTTTGTTGCACTGATTCATTCGTTTGGAACTCTTTGACAAGATGAATATCAGGGGTTCCTCTCCCTTGTACGCTTGTCTAATTGAATCATTCTTTGTTACCTCTTGGGACAAAAATGATATAGTGGTATTCCTCTCCTTCAATAATATTTTATAGCCTGATATTCATTTCGTACCTTGAATCAAGAGAATAATCAAGGAGTTTCCTCTTTCCTCTATTTTTGCCCCTGATATTACATTCTTTGTAAACTCTTGACAAGATGAATATAGGGTTCCTTCTCCTCACTTGTACGTTTGCCACTTGATTATTCTTCTTGTACCTCTTGAAAGAGATTAATTCAGCATCTTGTCCATCGAGGCCAGATCTCATCGGTTCCGTTGGTAGATCGATCTTGGTCTGAGGCGAACGTTATCTTTTCTGAAAGCTCATGTTTTATAAGTCACGTCTTTGTGTTGATTGATTGGTACCTTAGCGTTTTTTTATCTATATGTCTGCTGCCATTGTGTAAGCGGAATGGTAATTGCCCACTGTGTACTTGGCACTGATATTATCTTTGAAACTTGTGAACAAAGATGAATATCAGGAGTTTCCTCTCCAATAGCGCAGTTGCATTGATATTAATTTGTAGCTCTTGAAAAACGAGAAATATGGTCTAGGGTGTGCGTGTTCTCTAGCACATTTGTCGTTTGCTACTCTTGAATATTACATCTTTTGTATATCTCTTGAGAAGTTGTGCAATATCAGCATTGCTCTCTGTAGCTCAGTTCTCAGTCGGGTAGATGGTCACCGAGTTTGGTGATCGAGTAGCTTTGCAAGCTGCAGATATGTATGGTCGCTGCTTAGTTTTTGAAGCGGAGATGTTTATCCCTTATATATTGGACGTGTCAGTTGAGAATCCTGTTTTATTTGAACTCTTTAGACGAGATGTAAGATATCAGGAGGATTCCTTTGCACTCGTAGTTGGCTGCTTGTGATGATATTTCATCTTGACCTCTTTAACAAGATGAATATCAGCAGTCCCTTCCATTGTACATTGACTGATTATCTTTTGTAAAGTTTTGAGAAGTGAATTAGGGGGTTTCCCTCTCCATTGTACTTAGCCACCGATATTCAGCGCGTAACTCTTGAAAGATATATACAGGGGTTTCCTCTCCAATTGTAGTTGCCACTGATATCATCTTGTAACTTTTCGATCAAGAGGAATATCAGCATCTTCTATTGAGCCCAATCTCAGTTCTCGGTTCCGTGTCAACGGTTTGGATTCGATGCAACGATACCTTTTCAAAAGTCAAAGATTTTATTGCCGCTTGCTTAGTTTTTGAAGCGGAGAGTTTCCTCTCACTTGTCGTTATGCCTGTATTGCATCTGGGAATCCTCTTTGAAAATGATATAGGGGGTTTCCCTCTCACTCGTAGTTGCCTGATATTCATTTTGTATACTCTTTGCAAAGAGAAATATAGGGGTTTCCTCACTCCCACTGTATTGTCACCTGATATTTCAATTTGTACTCGTTTGACAAAGATGAATATACATTGCTTCTGAGTCAGATTCTCGTGGTGCGTTGTCAACGGTTTGGTTGAGGCAAGTCTTTTCTGAAGCTGAGATTTATGTCCTTGCTTAGTTTTGAGCGGAGATGTTTATCCCATTTGAGGTTGTAATGATATTCATCTTTATAACCCCTCCCCTCTCTTGAAACGATGAATATCAGAGGTTTCCCTCTTCCACTCGTACGTTGCACTGTATTCACTATTTGTCTTTTGACAAAGATGATTAGGGGTTTCCTCTCCTACTTTAGTTGCCACCTGATTTATCTTGTAAACTATTTGACAGAAGAATATGTGGGGTTCCCTACAGTTGTAGTTTGCCACTATATTCACTTTTAACCTTTTGACAAGTGAATAAGGGGGTTTCCTCTCCACTGTAAGTTTGCCACTGATTCATCTTTGTAACTCTTACAAGATGAATAGGGGTCACTCATTGTTACCTGCACATGATATTCTTTTGTAATCTTAAAAAATGGAATATCAGGGGGTTTCCCTTCATAATTGAGGACACTGATATTCATTTCAGTAATTTTGACAAGAGAATACAGGAGGTTTCCCTCTTCCACTCGTAACGTTTGCCACTGATATTCATCTTGTAACCTCTTTGAACAAGATGAATATCAGGGGTTTCCTCTCCACTTGTAATTGATGCATTATATTCATCTTTGTACTCTTTGACAAAGAGAAATTATCAGAATTGTCATCTGAGCTCGTTCCATCGGTTCGTTGGTCAACGAGTTTGGTCTGAGCAACGTATTTTGAAAGCTCAAGATTTTATTGTCTGCTAGTTTGAAGGGAGAATGGATTTCCTTCTCACTGTATTTGCACTGAATTATCTTGAAACCTCTGGAAGAGATGAATATCAGGAGGTTTCCCTCATCTCACTCGTCGTGCACTGATATTCATTTTAATTTGACAAGAGAAAATCCAGGGGTTGCCTCTCCTTGGTAGTTTGTCACTGATTCTTTCTGTAACTCTTTGACAGATGAATATACATTGTCTCTTAGCTGTTTCCCTCTCAACTTGTACGTTTGACACTTGATTCTTTGTACTCTTTGCAAGGTGAAATATCAGGGGGTTCCATCGTAGATTTGCACCTGATTTTATATTTGTAACTTTACAAAATGAATACAGGAGGTTCTCTCCACTTGTACATATGCCTGAATCACTTGTAGCTCTTTGACAAAAGTGAATATTAGGGGTTCTCCTCTCCCACTTATGTATTTAGCACATGATATTACTTCTCGTAACTCTTGGACAAAGATGAATATCAGGGGGTTTCCTTCCACTGTACGTGCACCTGATATTCATATTTGTACCTTTTCAAGAGGATATCGGCATTGTCTTCTGAGCTCCGTCTCAGTCGTTCGTTGTACAGTTTGGTCTCGAGGCAAAAGTACCTTTTTAAAGCTCAAGATTTTATTGTCTTGCTAGTTTTGAAGCGGAGGGTTCCCTCCTCCCTTGGTAGATGTGCCACTAATTTCATCTTTGTAACTCTTGACAAAGATGATATCAGGATTCCTCTCGCAATCGTAGTTGCACGATATTCTTTGTAACGTCTTGACAAAGAGAGATTAGGGGGTTTCCTCCATTGTACGTTGTTAATGATAATTCTCTTTGTAACTCTTTTGACATAATGAATATCAGATGTTCTCTAGCTGGTTCCCCTACACTGAAGTTTGCTAACCTGTATTAAGTTTGTAATATTTGACAAGATGAATTATAGGGGTTTCCCTTCCATTAGTTTGCACATGATATCATCTTGTAATCTCTTTGAAAAGAGAATAAGGGTTTCCTCATCCACTTTACGTTGTCACTGATATTATCTTGTTAATTTTGGACAAAGAATAAATCAGCATCTGTCTCCTAGCTCCAAGCCAGTCGGTTCGTGGTCACGATTTGGTCTCGGGGCAAACATTAAAAAATTTTTCTGAAGCTCGCAGATTGATGTTCGCTTGTTAGTTTTTGAAGCGAGATGGTTCCCCCATTGTACGTTTTCACCATGATATGCATCTTTGTTCTTGTGAAAAGATGAATTATCAGCATCTGTCTATCTGAGTCAGGATCCAGTCCGGTTCCTTGGTCAACGAGTTTGGTGAGGCAACGTACTTTTCTAAAGTCAAGATTTCTTGTCCGCTTGCCTTATTTTTGAAGGAGATGGTTTCCTCCAACTGTCTTTCCTGAGTATTAATCTTATGTAACGCTCTGACAAAGTGAATATCAGAGGGTTTCCTTCCACTTGTCGTTTGTCTAATTATGCTTTGTACCTCTTTGACAAAAGATATAGATTTCCGAGACTGGTTTCCTCCATTGGTAGTTGCCACCTTCATTTTGAACCTTTGACAAAGAATAATATAGGGGTTTCCTCTCCACATATGCCACTAATCTGCTTTGTTCTCTTTGACAATAGAATATAGGGGGTTTCCTCTTCCACTTACGTACTTGCACTTGATATCTATCTTTGGTAACCTTTTGACAAGTGATATAGGGAGATTCCCTCTCTCACTTGAGTTTTCCCTAGTTCTCACCAACTGTACGTTGCAGCTGATATTCATTTTAACCTCTTTGACAAGGTAATAAAGGGGGCTTTCCTCTCACTGTTGTACGTTGCCTCCTGAATATTCATGCTTTTCTGACTGATAAAGATTGTCTTAGGTGGTTTTCCCTTACCATTTATAGTTCCACCTGATATTCATTTTTGTAACCTCTTTGACAAGATGAATATCAGGGGTTTCCCTCTCAACTTTACTTTCACTGATATTCATCTTTGTAAACTCTTTGACAAAGAGAATATAGGGTCCTTCCATACTTGCCACTGATATCAGTCTTGTACCTCCTTGCAATGAATATCATCTATCATTGACTACCGTTTACAAGATCCGATATCCATGGCACGGTTGCTTCGACAACGTACCTTTGAAAGCATGAATGTATCCCTTTGTAGTCTTAGCGAGAGAATATGGGTTTCCTCTCCTATTACGTTTTGTCACTGATATTCATCTTTAACCCTTGACAAGAATAATTATTCAGAGCTTCCACTCTTCAACGTTCGTGGTACGTTCTGCCACACGGATTTTTCTCTGAAGTTAGTATACCTCCCTTGCTACAAGTTGAATTCGAGATGGTTCCCTCTCCACTTTACATTGCGCACCTGATTTCAATCTTTGTAAGCGCTTTGACAAAGTGAATATAGGGGTTTCCTCTCCCTCGTACGTTTAGCCACGATATATTCATCTTAGTAACCTCTTTGAAAGATGAATTATCAGGGGGTTTCCCCTCCTCCATTGTAGTTTGCACCTATATTTCATTCATTTGTAACACTCTTTGACAAAGATGAATTCAGCAATTTCTACTCTGAGCTGTTCCCTCAGCCGCCGTTGTTCACGTTATGCCAGCAGTACATTTTCTAGCTTGACAAAGATTGATTTCCGGCGCTGTTGACGTTTCCCTTCTTTTCCCATGTACGTTTGCCACACTGATATATCTTTGTACCTCTTTAAAAGATGAATATCAGGAGGTTTCCTTCCTCACTTGTACTTTGCCACTGATAATTCATCTTTGTAATGTTTGACCAAATGAAAATATAGGCGGTTCCCTCTCCCACTTGTCGTTTGCACCTGATTTCATCTGTAAACTCTTTGACG
This sequence comes from Paracentrotus lividus, assembly GCA_940671915.1. Taxonomy (NCBI): domain Eukaryota; kingdom Metazoa; phylum Echinodermata; class Echinoidea; order Camarodonta; family Echinidae; genus Paracentrotus; species Paracentrotus lividus. Next base: position 2,499,858 of record CALNVZ010003432.1, on the reverse strand, counting down.
GATTCGCAATCTCCTGACTCAGACCGCTGTTCTTACGAGTTGTAGGCAGTACCTTCAAGTGGTTGATTGTCGCTTTTTGTTGGCGATGTTCCTCTTGTCGTTTGCAGCGTGATATTCATCTTTGTAACTCTTTGAAAAGATGAATATCACACCTCATCTGATGTCCTTGTATTCCATCGTCTTCCGTGTCAACGGTTGTCGAGAACTACCTTTTCTTAAAGCTCAAGGATTTTATTGTCCATTGCTTGTTTTGAGGGAGATTGTTTCCCTCCCCTTGACGTTGCCAACTGATTTCATCTTTGTAACTCTCTTGACAAGATGAATATCAGGGTTCCTCTCCTACTCCAGTACGTTTGCCACCTGATATTCAATCTTTGTAACTCTTGACAAGAGAAAATATCAGGGGTTTCCCCACTGACGTTTGTACCTGAATTCTCTTGTAAACTTTGACAAGATGAATATAGCATTGTCTTCTGGTGGGTTTCCTTTCCACTTGAAGTTATGCTACCTGATTCATCTTTGTAACTCTTTGACAAGATGATATCAGGGGGTTTCCCTCTCCCACTCGATTGCACAGATATTCTCTGTAATCTCTTTGACAAAGAGAAATATCAGGGGTTCCTCTCCACTTGTACTTGTCACCTGATATTCATCATTTGTACCCCCGACTCTTTGACAAAGATGAATATCAGCATCTGTTCTCTGAGCTCAATCCTAGTCCGGTTCTGTTGTCAACGAGTTTGGTTCGAGCAACGTTATCTTTTCTGAAGCTTGCAGATTGTATTGCGCTCTGACTTAGTTTTTGAGACGGAGATGGTTCCTCTCTATTTGTCTTTGTCACTGAATATTATCTTGTTACTTTTGAAAAGATGTAATTCAGCTGTCTATCGACTCCAATCCTAGTCCGGTTCCGTGGGTAGACGAGTTTGGTCGAGGCAACGTACTTTTCTAAAGCTCAAAGATTTTATGTCCGTGATATTTTGAAGTGGAGATGTTTCTCTCAACTTGTACGTATTGCACTGCTATTAATCTTTGTACTCTGGACAAGGATGAAATCAGAGGGTTCCTCTCCGATTGTTAGTTTTCACTGATATTCACTTTGTAATCTTTGACAAAGATGATTCAGATCTGTTCTCTGAGCTGGTTTCCTTTCCCATTGTAATTTGCACCGAATTCATCTTTGTAGACATGACAAGATGAATATAGGGGTTTCCTCTCCACATAGTTGCAATGATATCTCTTGGTATTTTTGAAAGGAAAATATAGGGGTTCCTCTCCCCTTTACGTTTGTACCTGATTTATTTGAACATCTTGAAGTAGAATATCAGCATTGTCTCTCTGAGCTGTTGCTCTCCACTGTACGTTGCCACTGATATTATCTTTGTAACATCTTTGACAAGAGAAATTCAGGGGGTTTCCTCTCCCACTTGTACGTTTTCACTGATATTCACTTTCGTATCGTGTTTGCAAGATGAATATCCACGTTACGACGGTTTCCCTTCCACTGTAAGTTGCCACGTGATATTCATCTTTGTAACCTCTTTGACAAGAGTAATATCAGGGGCATCTGTCCTATCTAGGCATCTAAATCCATCTAAGTCGTTCGTTGAGTCAACGAGATTATTGGCCGGGCACGTACCTTGTTGTGATCGCATGATATATCTCTCCTTGTTACTCTTTACATTGATACAGCCTTCTCTTGGATGGTTTCTCTCCAACTGTACGTTTGCGGCACCTGATATCTGCTTTGGAACTCTTTGACCGAGATGAATATAGGGGTTTTCGCTCTTCCACGTACGTTTGCCACTGGAATTCATTGCCTTGAAAGATGAGGTTGCTATCCACTTTACTTGCCACCTGATATCATCTTACGTTGGAAGTGATCAGTCACTCTCCTTGTTACGTTGCACTGATATCATACGACTCTGAAGATGCGATCTGCCATGGTCCAGTCCAGCTTCGTTGGTCAACGAGTTTGGTCTCGAGCAAAGTACCGGTTATTTCTGAAGCTGGCAGATGTGTCCGCTTGCTTAGTTTTTTTGAAAGCGAGATGTTTCCTACTTCCATTCGTACGTTTGCCACTGATATCATCTTTGATAACTCTTGACAAGATGGAATGTCAGAGGGTTTCTCTCCCTCGTACTTGCACCTTCCGATATTCCATGCTTTGTACTCTTTGACAAGAGAGAATACGGGGGTTTCCCTCTCCACTTGTTACGTTTGCCACCTGATATTCATCTTTGTACTTCTTTGACAAAGATGAATAATCCTGTTGGGGGTATTCCTCTCCCAATTGTAGTTTGCAACTGATATTCATCTTGTAATCTTTGCAAGACGAATATCAGGGGTTTCCCTGCTCCCAACTCGTAAGTTGTCCCACTGATTCATCTTTGTAATCCTTTTGAAGAAGATGAATTATCATGGGGGTTCCCGGTCTCCACTTGTACGTTTGCCATTGATATATTTTGTAAACTCTTGCAAGATGAATATATGCATCTGTCTCATCTGAGCTCAGACTTCCTCAGTCGGTCTCTGTTGGCAAACGTAGTTTGTCGTCGAGGCAACGTACCATTCTGAAAGTCGCAAATTTTATGCCGCTTGCTTAGTTTTGAAGCGGAAATGGTTTCCCTCTCTTCTTGTACGTTTGCCACCGTGATATTCATCTTTTAAACCTCTTTGACAAAGATGATTAGGAGGGTTTCCCTTCCTCCCACTCGTACATTTGCCACTGATATTCATTTTGTAAACTCTTTAGCAAAGATGATATCAGGGAGTTTCCCTCTCTCAACTTGAGTTGTGGCACCTGATATCATCTTGTGAACTCTTTGACAAACATGAATATCAGGGGATTTCCTGTCCATGCTTTCCACTGCGTCACTTTTGGCCTACTATTGAATCTGTAATTAGTGAGAGATGATATCAGGTCCTCTCTCACTTGTAGTTTGCCACTGATTTCATCTTTGTAACTCTCTTGACAAGATTGATGATCAGGGGGTTCCCTCTCCACTTGTACGTTTGCCACCTGATATTCATCTTGTATCCTTTTGACACAAATGAATATAGGGTTCCTCTCCATAACTTAGCCAAATATATCATCTCGTAACCTTTGACAAGATGATATCAAGGTTTCCTCTTCACTTGTACGTTGCATTGATATATTTTGTAAATCTCTTTGACAAGATGAATATCAAGGGGTTCCTCCATTGTAGTTTGCCACTGATATTCATCTTTAACTCTGACAAAAAATATATCTGTCATCTGACTCCAGATCCTAGCCGGTTCGTGGTCAGGTTTGTCTAGAGGCAGTATTTTCTGAAAAGCTTAAGATTTTATTGGTCGCTTGCTCATTTTTGAAGCGAGATGGTTTCCCTCTCATTGTACGTTGGCACCTATAATCTTTGAAACCTTTTGACAAGAGCTCAGCAGGGGTTTCCCATACTCCACTGTAGTTTGCCACTGATATTCTCTTTGTACTCTTTGACCAAAGAGAAATATCAGCATCTGTTCTCTGAGTAGATCTCAGTCGGTTTAAGTGGTCATCGAGTTGGGTCGAGGGAACGTAATTTTCTGCAGCTCGCAGTTGTATGTGCTTGCTAGTTTTGAAGCGAGATGGTTTCCTCTCCTATTGTACGTTTGTACGATATTCATCTTTGTAACTATTTGGCAAAGATGAATATAGAGGGTTCCTCTCCCACTCGTACGTTGCACTGAATTCATCTTGTAATCTCTTGACAGAGAATATCAGGGGGTCCCTCATCCATTGTGTTGTCACCTGATTTCTCTTTAACTCTTTGACAAGATTGAATATCAGATCGTCCTTGTGCTGGTTGTCTCTCCACTTGTGTTTGCAACTGATATTCATTTGTACTCTTTGACCAAAGATGAATTCAGGGGTTCCTCTCCCACTCTGTAGTTTGCCTGATACTTCTCTTTGTATATCTCTTGACAAGGAAAATATAGGGGGTTCCCCTACACACTTGTTAGTTGTCACTGATATTCATCTTTGAACCTTTGAAAAGATGAATACAGCATTGTCTCTCTGATCTAGCAGATCCTAGTCGGTTCCGTGCACGATTTGGTTCGGGCAAGTCTTTCTGAAAGTCGCAGATTGTATTGTCGCTGCTTAGTTTTTGCAGGCGGAGATAGTTCCCCATTTGTAGTTTCACTGTATTCCTCTTTAATATCTTGACAAAGATGAATATTCAGGTTTCCTCTTCCACCGTACTTGACGATTCATCTTTGTATATTGAAAGATGAAATATCAGGGGTTCCTTCCATTGTAAGTTTACACTGGATATTCAAGTTTGTAACTCTTTGAAAAGAAAATATCAGGGGGTTTTCCTTCCCTGTACGTTTGCCACCTGATATTACTTTGTAACATATTGTGTGCAAAGATGAATATAGGGGTTTCCTCTCATAGTCGTTGCCATGAGTTCATCTTTGTCTTTGACAAATGATATCAGGGGTTCCCTTCCCACTTGTCTTTGGCCAACTGATATCGCTCTTTGTAACTCTTTGAAAAGTGAATTAGGGGGTTCCCCTCTCCAAAATTTGATGATATTCATTCTAACTCTTGTAAAGATGATATTCAGAGTTCCCTCTTCCACTCGTAGATTTGCCACTGTATTTCTTTGTAACTCTTTGCAAGATGAAATCAGGGGGTTCCTCCATTGTGTTGGCCATTGATATCTCTTTGTAACCTTTGACAAAGAAAATATCACTCTGTCTCTGATGCTTCCAGACTTAGTCCGTCCGTTGGTCATCGAGTTGTCTGAGGAACTACTTTTCTGAAAGCTCAAAGATTTTATTGTCGTGCTCAGTTTTGAAGCGAAGTGGTCCTCCCACTGTACGTTGGCACTATATTAATCTTGAACTCTTTGAAAGATTAATACAGGAGTTATCCTCTCCACTCGTACGTTTGCACTGATTATCATTTTGTAACTCTTTGACAAGAATATCAGGGTTTTTCCTCTCACTTGTGTTGTCACTGAATATCATCTTTGGTAAACTCGTTTGACAGATGAAATTCAGCATTGTCTCTCTAGCTGGTTTCCTTCCATTGTGTTGACACCGTGATATTCATTTTGTAACCTCTTTAGACAAAGATGATATCAGGGGTTTCCTCTCCACATACGTTTGCATGATATTCTCTTTGAATTCTTGAAAAAAAATTTCCATTGTCTCTCTGAGCTACATCCTCATAGGTCCGTTGTCACGAGTTTGGTCTGAGCTCGTCTTTTCTGAAGTCGGCAGATGATATTGTCCGCTTGCTTATTTTTGTAAGCAGAGATGATCCTCCTATTTTTAGTTGTACTGATTTTCATACTTGTAACCTTGACAAGATGAATATCAGCTTCTTGTTATGAGTAGATCTCAGTACGGTTTTCGTTGGTGCAAACGAGTTTGGTCCGAGGCAGACAGTCCTTCTAAGCTCAAAGTTTATGTCGTTGTATTTTGAACGGAATGGTTTCTCCTACTGTACGTTTGCCACTGATATTCATCTTTGTAACTTTGCAGATAAAGTAGGTCTCTCACCGTAGTTTGCCACTGATATTCATATTTGTAATTTTGGGACAAAGAGAATATAGGGGTTTCCATCTCCCTGTAGTTTGTCACTTATTCATCTTTGTAACTCTTTGAACAAGATGAATATCAGCATTGTCTCTCTGAGTGTTTCCTCTCCTTGTACGTTGCCCTGATATCATCTTGTAACTTTTGACAAAGATGATACCAGGGGTTTCTCTCACTCGTAGGTTGCACCTGATATCATCTTGAACTCTTTGAAGGAAATCAGCATCTGTCTCTCTGAGCTCAGATCTCATCGTTCGTTGTCAGTTTGGCTCGAGCAACGTACTTTTGAAAGCGCGATGAATGTCGCGCTTGGCTTAGTTTTTGTAGCAGATGGTTTCGCTCTCTCTATTGTACGTTTGTCACCTGATATTCATTTTGTAAGACTCTTGTGAGCAAATGATATAAATTGTTATGTGAGTCCATATCTCAGTCGGTTCGGTTGGACGAGTTTGGTCTCGAGGCAACGACTTTCTAAAGTACCGATTTTATTGTCCGCTCGCTTAGTTTTTGAAGCGGAGATGGTTTCCTCTTCCTTGTCGTTTGCAAATGATATTCATCTGTAACTCTTTGACATAAGATGAATATCAGGTTCCTCTCCAACTCGTACGTTTGCCACCTGATATTTCATCGTTTGTAATCTTTGACAAAGAGAAATATAGGTTTCCCATCATTGTCTTTTGTCCTGATATCATCTTTGTACTTTGGACAAGTGATAATCACATTGTCTGAGCTGGTTTCCTTCCCACTTGTAAGTTCATTGAATTCCTCTTTTTAACTCTTGTGAAAGAGATAATATCGGGTTCCCTTCCCACCGTACGTTTACACACTGATATTCTTTTGTATTTTCTTGACAGAAGAGAAAATATAGGGTTCCCTCCTCACTTGTAACTTGTCACTTGATATTCTCTTTGTACTCTTTTGACGATGAATATCAGCATCTGTGAATCAGACTCAGTCTCGGTTCCGTTGTCAACGAGTTTTGGTCCGAGGCAACGTACTTTCTGAAGCTCGCAGATTGTATTGTCGCTTGCTTAGTTTGAAGGGAGATGGTTCCTCTCCTAATTGTGTGCACCTGATTTCATTTAAGATAAGTGACAAGAAATATCGGGAGATTTCCCCTCTTCCACTCGATTTTGACACCGATATTCATCTTATGTAAACCCTTTGACAAGATAATAAGGGGTTTGCTCTCCACTTGTTTCCATTAATGCATTTTGTAACTCTTTGACAAGAGAATTCAGGGGTTCCTTCCATGTAAGATTTGCCCCTGTATCATTTGTACCTCTTTGACAAAGCTTATCAGGCGGTTCCCATCTCCCTCCGTACGTTTGCCAACATAGATATTCATCTTTGTAACTTTTAACAAAGATGAATATCAGGGTTTCTCTCCAGTGTAGTTATTGCACTTATATTCATCTTTGTAACTTTTGACAATGAATATTAGGGTTCCTCTCCATACTTTAGCACTGATATCATATTCGTAACTCTTTGACAAAGAAATATCGGGGTTTCCCTCTCCATTTTACGTATTGCCCTTGAATATATTTGATATCTTTGACAAAGAGAAATATCAGCACTGTCATATGAGCTCAGATCCTCATCAGGTTCCGTTGGTCACGATTTGGTCTGAGGCAATGTACCTTTTCTGAAAGTCAAAGATGTATTGTCGCTGCTCAGTTTTAGAAGCGGAGATGGTTTCGCCTCTAATTAGTTGGACCTGATATACTTGAAACTCTTTGACAGATGAATATCAGGAGGTTTCCCTCTTCACTGTACGTTTGCATGATATTCATTTTGAAGTCTTTGAAGAGAATTATCAGGGCTTCTCGCCTTGTAGGTTTCTTCACTAAATATAAGGGGTTCTCTCCAACTGTAGTTGCCACTGATATCATCTTTGTAAACTTTTGACAAAGTGAATATCAGGGGGTTTTCTCTCCAACTTGTATTTGCCACTGAATTCCTTTGTTGACTCTTTGACAAAGTGAATAAGGGGGCTTCCGCTGTCCAATTTAGTTTGCACTGATATTAATCTTGTGATCTTGAAGATAATATCAGCATCTGTCCATCTTAGCTCAGTTCTCAGTCGTTCCGTTGTCACGATTTGGTTGGAACGTAACTTCTTCTGAAGACTCCATAGATTTAATTGCCGCTTATTAGTTTTTGTAGGCAATGTTTCCCCCCTATGCGGTACGTTGCACGTGATTATTGCATTTTATATCTTTTTGACAGATGATATATCAGTTTTCCCTCCACTCTAAGGTTGCCATTGATTCATCTTTGTATACTCTTTTGACAAAGAGAGATCACATCTTTCGATCTGAGCTCTCGATCTCAGTCGGTTGGTTGGCAACGAGTTTGTTCAGGAATGTATGTCTGAAAGTGCAGATTTATTGTCCTGCCTGTTTTAGAAGGGAGATGGTTTCCCTTTATTTTATTGGTCACTGATATGATTTTTAACATATTGACAGATGAATATCAGGAGGTTTCCCTCTTCCTATTTACATTGCCATGATATCATTTTTGTAATCTTTCACAAGACGATGTCAGGAGTGTTTCTCCACTTGTACGTTGCCACTGATGATTATCCTGTAAATCTTGAATAAAATTGATATCAGGGGTTCCCTCTCCTGTCTTAGCCACTGATATTTCATTGTTACATACCTTAACAGATGAAATCAGGGGCCATCCACTTGTCATTGCATGATATCTCTCTTGTAAATCTTTCACAAGAGGAATATCAGCATATGTCTTCTGAGCTCCAGATAGCTCATTCTGGTTCGTTGGACACAAGTTTGGTCTCGAGGCAACGTACCTTTCTGGAAAGCTCAATGATTTTATTGTCGTTGTAGTTTTGAAGGGGAGATGGTTTACTCTCCACTTGTAATTGCACCTTGATATTCATCTTTGAACACACTCGTACGTTTGCCACCTGATATTCATCTTTGTAACCTCTTTGACAAAGATGAATATCAGGGGGTTTCCCTCTCCCACTTGTACGTTTCTCACCTAAATATCAAGGGGTTTCCCTCTCCAACTTGTACGTTTGCCACCTGATATTCATCTTTGTAACCTCTTTGACAAAGATGAATATCAGGGGGTTTCCCTCTCCAACTTGTATGTTTGCCACCTGACATTCATCTTTGTAACCTCTTTGACAAAGATGAATATAGGGGGCTTCCCGCTTCCAATTGTACGTTTGCCACCTGATATTCATCTTTGTAACCTCTTTGACAAAGATGAATATCAGCATCTGTCCATCTGAGCTCCAGTTCCTCAGTCCGGTTCCGTTGGTCAACGAGTTTGGTCTTGAGGCAACGTACCTTTTCTGAAAGCTCATAGATTTTATTGTCCGCTTACTTAGTTTTTGTAGCGGCAATGGTTTCCCTCTCCCTATCGTACGTTTGCCACCTGATATTCATCTTTATAACCTCTTTGACAAAGATGAATATCAGGTTTCCCCCTCCCACTCTAAGGTTTGCCACCTGAAATTCATCTTTGTAACCTCTTTGACAAAGATGAAGATCAGCATCTGTTCATCTGAGCTCCAGATCCTCAGTCCGGTTGCGTTGGTCAACGAGTTTTGTCTCAAGGCAATGTACCTTCTCTGAAAGCTTGCAGATTTTATTGTCCGCTTGCCTAGTTTTTGAAGCGGAGATGGTTTCCCTCTATTATTTGTACGTTTGTCACCTGATATTCATCTTTATAACCTCTTTGACAAAGATGAATATCAGGAGGTTTCCCTCTCCCACTTGTACATTTGCCACCTGATATCCATTTTTGTAACCTCTTTAACAAAGACGAATATCAGGAGGTTTCCCTCTCCCACTTGTACGTTTGCCACCTGATATTCATCTTTGTAACATCTTTGACAAAAATGAATATCAGGGGGTTTCCCTCTCCCACTTGTGCTTTAGCCACCTGATATTCATCTTCATAACCTCTTAGACAAAGATGAATATCAGGGGGTTTCCCTCTCCCACTTGTACATTTGCCACCTGATATTCATCTTTGTAACCTCTTTCACAAAGAGGAATATCAGCATCTGTCTATCTGAGCTCCAGATCCTCATTCTGGTTCCGTTGGTCAACGAGTTTGGTCTCGAGGCAACGTACCTTTTCTGAAAGCTCAAAGATTTTATTGTCCGCTTGCTTAGTTTTTGAAGGGGAGATGGTTTCCCTCTCCCACTTGTACGTTTGGCACCTGATATTTATCTTTGTAACCTCTTTGACAAAGATGAATATCAGGGGGTTTCCCTCTCCCACTTGTGCGTTTGTCACCTGATATTCATCTTTCTAACCTCTTTGACAAAGATGAATATCAGGGGGTTACCCTCTCCCACTTGTACGTTTGCCACCTGATATTCATCTTTCTAACCTCTTTGACAAAGACGTTTGCCACCTGATATTCATCTTTGTAGGCCTCTTTGACAAAGATGAATATCAGGAGGTTTCCCTCTCCCACTCGTATGTTTGCCACCTGATATTCATTTTTGTAACCTCTTTGACAAAGATGAATATCAGGAGGTTTTCCTCTCCCACTTGTACGTTTGCCACCTGATATTCATCTTTGGAATATCTTTGACAAAAATGAATATCCGGGGGTTTCCCTCTACCACTTGTTTGTTAGCCACCTGATATTCATCTTCGTAACCTCTTTGACAAAGATGAATATCAGGGGGTTTCCCTCTCCCACTTGTACATTTGCCACCTGATATTCATCTTTGTAACCTCTTTCACAAAGAGGAATATCAGCATCTGTCTATCTGAGCTCCAGATCCTCAGTCCGGTTCCGTTGGTCAACGAGTTTGGTCTCGAGGCAATGTACCTTTTCTGAAAGCTCGCAGATTTTATTGTCTGCTTGCTTAGTTTTTGAAGGGGAGATGGTTTCCCTCTCCTACTTGTACATTTGGCACCTGATATTCATCTTTGAAACCTCTTCGACAAAGATGAATATCAGGAGGTTTCCCTCTTCCACTCGTACGTTTGCCACCTGAT
>CALNVZ010003432.1:2476884-2489193 GCA_940671915.1 Paracentrotus lividus | reverse complement strand
CTGATATTACGATCTTTGTCAAAGAGGTAAAACAGATGAATTCGTGTGGCATACGTACGGGTGGGAGGGAAAACCCCCTGATATTCTTCTTGGTCAAAGAGGTTATAAAGATGAATATCAGGTGGCAAACGTACGAATGGGAGAGGGACCTCTTGATATTCATCTCTTGTCAAAGAGGTTACAAGATGAATATCAGGTGGCAACGTAAGATGGGACGAGGGAAACCTCTTGATAATTCATCTTTGTCAAAGAGGTTACAAAGATGAATATCAGGTGGCAAACGTTACGAGTGGAGAGGGATACCTGATATTCTTTGGTCAAGAGTGGTACAAAGATGAATATCAGGTGCAAACGTACGAGTGGGAGAGGGAAAACCTCCTTAATATCATCTTGTCAAAGAGGTAAAAAGGATGAAATCAGGTGGCCAAGACGTAAGGAAATGGGGAGAGGAAACTCCTGATATTCATCTTTGTCAAAGAGGTTATAAAGATGATATCAGGTGGTAAACGTAGAGAGTGGGAGAGGGAAACCTCCTGATATCCATCTTTGTCAAATAACGGGTTACAAAGATTCAAAATCAGGTGGCAAACGTTAAGAATGGAAGGGAAACCTGATATTCATCTTTGTCAAAAGAGGTTAAAAGAGTGAATATAGGTGGTAACGTACGAGTGGTGAGAGGAAACCATCTCCGCTTCAAAAACTAAGCAAGCGGACAATAAAATTTGCGAGCTTTCAGAAAGGTACGTTGCCTCGAGACCACCAACGGAAACCGGACTGAGAAACTGGAGCTCAGATGATGGACAGATTGCTTTGATAATCTTGTCAATAAGAGGTTACAAAGATATAATCAGCTGTGCAAAGCAAGTGCGAGAGGGAAACCTGATATTTTCAATCTTTGTCAAAACGAGGTTGACAAAATGATCAGGTGGCAAAGTACAAGTGGCAGGAGGAAACCACCCTGAATATTCACTTTGTTAAAGAGGTTACAAAGATGCAAATCACCGTGCCAAACTAGACAAAAGGGAGAGGGAAAACCTGATATTCATCTTTGTCAAAGAGGTTACAAGAATGAATATCAGGTGCGTAAACGTACAAGTGGGAGAGAGGAACACCATCTCCGCTTTCAAAACTAAGCAAGCGGACAATTAAAATCTGCAGCTTATCAGAACAGGATCGTTGCCTCCAGACCAATCGTTGACCAATCGGAACCGGAACTGAAGAATGGAGTCAGCATGACAGGTGCGAATATCTTTGTCAAGAGTAAAAGCATGATATCAGGTGGCAAACGTAAGAGTGGGTAGAGGGATTCTGGATATCCTCTTGGTCAAGAGGTGTACAAAGATCGAATATCAGGTGGCAAACGTCCGAGTGGGAGAGGGGAACTCCGTTATTCATCTATGCTCTAGAGGCTTACAAAGATTAGGGAATATTTTCATTTGTGGTTCAAGACGTAAGCAGATGGGGGAAACTCCCTGATTTCATCTTTGTCAAAGAGGTTATAAAGATGAATATCAGGTGGTATAACGTAGTAAGAGTGGAGAAGGGAAACTCCTGATATCCATCTTTGTCAAAGGTTACAAAGATCAAATCAGGTGGCAAACGTAGAATGGGAGAGGGAAACTCTGATTATCATCTTTGTCAAAGAGGTTACAAAGATGATATCAGTGGTAAAACGTACGAGTGGAGAGGGAGGAAACCATTCTCCGCTTCAAAATAGCAAGCCGGACAATAATAATTTGCGAGCTTCAGAAAAGGTACGTTGCCTCGAGCCACTCGTTGACCAACGAACCGGACTGAGACTGGAGCTCAGATGGACAGATGCTGATATTCATCTTTTCAAGAGGTTACCAAATGAATATCAGGTGGCAAACGAACAAGTGGGAGAGGGGGAAACCCTGATATTCATCTTTGTCAAAGAGGTTAACAAAGCTAATGAATGTCACGGTGGCAAACGTTACAATGGGAGAGGGAAACCCCCTGATATTCATCTTTTCAAAGAGGTTACAAAGATACACAAATCAGTGGGCAAGAATCGTTACGAGTTGGGAGCGGGAAACTTCTGATATTCATCTTTGTCAAAGAGGTTATAAAGATGGGAATATCAGGTGGCAACACGTACGACGCTGGTGGAGAGGATAACCCCCTGACTATTCTTCTTGGTCAAGAGGTACAAAAGATGAATATCAGGTGGCAAAGTAACGCAGTGGGAGTGGAGAGGGAAAACCTCCTGATAATATTCATCTATCTTGTCAAAGAGGCTTACAAAGATGAATATCAGGTGGCAAATCGTAAGAAGTGGGAGAGGGAAACCTCCTGATATTCATCTTTGTCAAAGAGGTTAAAAAGATGAATATCTTCAGGTGGTAAACGAGAGTGGAGAGGGAAACTCCTGATATCATCTTTGTCAAAAAGGTTACAAGATAAATCAGGTGGTCAAACCGTAAGAATGGGAGAGGGAAACCTCTGTATTCGATCTTTTGTCAAAGAGGTTACAAAGATGAATATCAGGTGGTAAACGTACGAGTGGGAGAGGGAAACATCTCGCTTCAAAACTAAGCAAGGCGGACAATCTAAACATTGCGTGGAGCTTTCAGGAAGAGGTACTTGCTCGAGACCACATCTAAACGAACGGACTCGAGAACTGGGAGCTCATAGTGACAGATGCATTGGTATTATCTTTGTCAAAGAGGTTACAAAGATGAATATCATGTGGCACGTAACAGCGTTATGGAGAGAGGAAAACCCCCTAGATTATTCCTCTTTGGTACAAAGACCGGCTTACATAAGATCGATTCAGGTTGGCAACGTACGAAGTGGAGAGGGAAACCTCCTTGATAGATTCATCTTTGTCTAAGAGGTTAACAAATGATTAAATCAGGTGGCAACCGTACAGTGCGAGAATGGGGAAACCCTGACTATTCATCTGTTGTCAACAGAGGTTTTACAAACGTGTAATATCAGATTGTTAACGTACAGAGTGGCGAGGGAAAACCATCTCCGCTTCAAAAAACTACAAGCCAAATCAAATCTGCGCCAGCCTTTTCAGACCACGGATACATTGCTCTCGAGACCACAATCTGACGAACCGACCGTGCCGAGAAACTGGCGCTCACATGCGACCATGATGCTGATAGCTGTAGTTCTATTAGCTCAAAGAGGGTCTCACAAACGATGATATTGCACGGTGGCAACGTAACCGAGTTGGGAGAGGGAAACACTCCCACATATCTATCTTTGTTCAAGAGGTACAAAGATCGAAATCAGGTGGCAAACGTAAATGTGGAGCCGAGGAAACCCTGATATTCTCTTTGTCAAGAGGTTAAAAGATTGATATTCAGGTGGTAAACGTACGAAGTGGAGAGGAGAACTCTCCGCTTACAAAACTAAGCCAAGCGTGACAATAAATATTGCATAGCTTTCAGAAGGTACGTTGTGCCCGAGACCAAACTCGTTCCGAACGGCCTGCGTACTGAGGAACTGCGGAGCTCAGATGGACAATTGCTGATAATTCTTCTTGGTCACTAAAGAGCCCGGTACAAAGATGGAATATTCAGGTGGCAAAACGTACGAGTTTGGGAGAGGGAAACCTCCTAATATTCTCTTTGTCAAAGAGGCTTACAAAGATTGACATATCAGGTGGCAAACGTACAAGTGGCCGAGGGAAACCCCCTGATATTCATCTTTGTCAAAGAGGTTACAAAGATGAATATCAGGTGGCAAACGTACAAGTGGCCGAGGGAAACCCCTTGATATTCATCTTTGTCAAAGAGGTTAAAAAGATAAATATCAGGTGGCGAACGTACAAATGGGAGAGGGAAAACCCCTGATATTCGTCTTTGTCAAAGAGGTTACAAAGATGAACATCAGGTGTCAAACGAACGAGTGGGAGAGGGAAACCTCCTGATATTCATCTTTGTCAAAAAGGTTACAAAGATGAATATCAGGTGGTAAACATACGAGTGGGAGAGGGAAACCATCTCCGCTTCAAAAACTAAGGAAGCGGACAATAAAATTTGCTAGCTTTCAGAAAAGGTACGTTGCCTCGAGACCAAACTCGTTGACCAACGGAACCGGACTGAGGAACTGGAGCTCAGATGGACAGATGCTGATATTCATCTTTGGCAAAGAGGTTACAAAGATGAATATCAGGTGGCAAACGTACAAGTGGGAGAGGGAAACCCCCTGATATTCATCTTTGTCAAAGAGGTTACAAAGATCAAAATCACGTGGCAAACGTAAGAGTGGGAGAGGGAAACCTCCTGATATCCATCTTTGTCAAAGAGGTTACAAAGATCAAAATCAGGTGGCAAACGTAAGAATGGGAGAGGGAAACCTCCTGATATTCATCTTTGTCAAAGAGGTTACAAAGATGAATATCAGGTGGCAAACGTACGAGTGGGAGAGGGAAACTTCCTGAAATTCATCTTTGTCAAAGAGGTTATAAAGATGAATATCAGGTGGTAAACGTACGAGTCGGAGAGGGAAACCGTCTCCGCTTCAAAAACTAAGCAAGCGGACAATAAAATTTGCAAGCTTTCAGAAAAGGTACGTTGCCTCGAGACCAAACTCGTTGACCAACGGAACCGGACTGAGGATCTGGAGCTCAGATGGACAGATGCTGATATTCATCTTTGTCAAAGAGGTTACAAAGATGAATATCAGGTGGGAAACGTACAAGTGGGAGAGGGAAACCCCCTGATATTCATCTTTTTCAAAGAGGTTACAAAGATGAATATCAGGTGGCAAACGAACAAGTAGGAGAGGGAAACCCCCTGATATTCATCTTTGTCAAAGAGGTTACAAAGATGAATATCAGGTGGCAAATGTACGAGTGGGAGAGGGAAACCTCCTGATATTCATCTTTGTCAAAGAGGTTACAAAGATGAATATCAGGTGGCAAACCTTATAGTGGGAGAGGGAAACCTCCTGATATTCATCTTTGTCAAAGAGGTTACAAAGATGAATATCAGGTGGTAAACGTACGAGTGGGAGAGGGAAACCATCTCCGCTTCAAAAACTAAGCAAGCGGACAATAAAATCTGCGAGCTTTCAGAACAGGTACGTTGCCTCGAGACCAAACTCGTTGACCAACGGAACCGGACTGAGAAACTGGAGCTCAGATGGACAGATGCTGATATTCATCTTTGTCAAAGAGGTTACAAAGATGAATATCAGGTGGCAAACGTACGAGTTGGAGAGGGAAACCCCCTGATATTCTTCTTGGTCAAAGAGGTTACAAAGATGAATATCAGGTGGCAAACATACGAGTGGGAGAGGGAAACCTCCTGATATTCATCTTTGTCAAAGAGGTTACAAAGATGAATATCAGGTGGAAAACGTACAAGTGGCAGAGGGAAACCCCCTGATATTCATCTTTGTCAAAGAGGTTACAAAGATGAATATCAGGTGGCAAATGTACGAGTGGGAGAGGGAAACCATCTCCGCTTCAAAAACTAAGCAAGCGGACAATAAAAATTGCGAGCTTTCAGAAAAGGTACGTTGCCTCGAGACCACCAACGGAACCAGACTGAGAAACTGGAGCTCAGATGGACAGATGCTGATATGCATCTTTATCAAAGAGGTTACAAAGATGAATATCAGGTGGCAAACGTAAGAGTGGGAGAGGGAAACCTCCAGATATCCATCTTTGTCAAAGAGGTTACAAAGATCAAAATCAGGTGGCAAACGTAAGAATGGGAGAGGGAAACCTCCTGATATTCATCTTTGTCAAAGAGGTTATAAAGATGAATATCAGGTGGTAAACGTACGAGTGGGAGAGGGAAACCGTCTCCGCTTCAAAAAACTAAGCAAGCGTACAATAAAATTTGCGAGCTTTCAGAAAAGGTACGTTGCCTCGAGACCAAACTCGTTGACCAGCGGAACCTGACTGAGGAACTGGAGCTCAGATGGACAGATGCTGATATTCATCTTTGTCAAAGAGGTTACAAAGATGAATATCAGGTGGCAAACGTACAAGTGGGAGAGGGAAACCCCCTGATATTCATCTTTGTCAAAGAGGTTGCAAAGATGAATATCAGGTGGCAAACGTACAAGTGGGAGAGGGAAACCCCCTGATATTCATCTTTGTCAAAGAGGTTACAGAGATCAAAATCAGGTGGCAAACGTAAGAGTGAGAGAGGGAAACCTCCTGATATCCATCTTTTTAAAGAGGTTACAAAGATGAATATCAGGTGGCAAACGTACGAGTGGGAGAGGGAAACCTGATATTCATCTTTGTCAAAGAGGCTACAAAGATGAATATAAGGTGGCAAACGTACAAGTGGCAGAGGGAAACCCCCTGATATTCATCTTTGTCAAAGAGGTTACAAAGATGAATATCAGGTGGCAAATTAAATGTACGAGTGGGAGAGGGAAAACCATCTCCCCTTCAAAATACTAAGCAGCAGACATTAACGCGAGCTTCGAACAGGTACGTTGACTCGAGACAACTCGTTGACAAACGGAACCGGCTGAGAACTGGAGCCAGATGGACGATGCTGATATTCATCTTTGTCAAGAGGTTACAAGATGAATATCTGTGCAAACTACGAGTGGGAGAGGGGAACCCCTGAATATTCTTCTTGGTCAAAGGGAGGGTTTAAAGTTGGAACAATATCGTGGCCAAACGTATACGAATGGGAGAGGGAACCTCTGATATCTCTTGCGTCAAAGAGGTTCAAAGATGAATATTCACGGTGGCAACGTAGTAAGGGAAAAGCGAACTCCTTGATATTCATCTTTGTCAAGGGTATAACCTGCATATCAGGTGGCAAACGTAAGATGGGATAGGGAAACTCCCTGTATCCATCTTGTCAAAGGAGGTTACAAGATCAAAATCGGTTGGCAACGTAGATGGGAGAGTGGAAACCTCCTGACATATTCATCTTTCGATCAAAGGGTTATAAAGATGGAAATCAGGTGGTAAACGTAAGGTGGAGCAGGGAACCTCCTGATATTCCATCTTTGTCAAAGAGTTAAAGATCAATCAGGTGGCAACGTGGAATGGAAGGGAAACTTTTTCATCTTTGTCAAAGGTTACATAGAAACATGATATCAGGTCGGTACAACTACACGAGTGGGAAGGCCGAACCAATTCTCCGCTTCAAAACTATAAGCGAAGCGGACAATAAAAATTTGCCAGTTTCAGAAAGGTACGTTGCCTCGAGACCAAACTCGTTTGAACAACGGAAATCCGACTGAGGACTGAGCTCGAGATGGACAGATGCTGCTGATATTCATCTTGTCAAGAGTTACAACAGATGAATTATCAAGGTGGCAAACGAACAAGTGGGAGCAGAACCACCCTGAATTCTCTTGTCAAGGGTTACTAAAGATGAATTAGGTGGCAACGTACAGTTGGTGAGAGGGCACCTGATATTCTCTTTGTCAAAGAGGTTACAAAGATCAAAATCAGGTACCTCCGTTCAACTAAGCACGGACAATAAATCTCAGCTTTCAGAACAGGTCGTTGCTCGGACCAAACTCGTTGACCAACGGACCGGACTGAGAAACTGGGCTCAGATGGAAGATGCTGATATTACATCTTTGTCAAAGAGGTATCAAAAGATGATATCATGTGGCAAACGTACGCAGTGGAGCAGGGGGAAACCCCTGTATTCTTCTGCGTCAAGAGGTTATAAAGTGAATTATCAGCGTGCAAACGTACGAATGGAGGGGAACCTTTGATATTCATCTTTGTCAAAGGTTACAAAGATGAATATCAGGTGGCAAAACGTAAGAGTGGGAGAGGGAAACCTCTTGATAATTCATCTTTGTCAAAGAAGGTTACAAAGATGTAATATCAGGTGGCAAACGTTCGAGTGGGGAGGGGATACCCCCGATATTCTTTCTTGGTCAAGAGGGTACAAAGTGAATATCAGGTGGCAAACGCTACGAGTGGGGGGGAGGAAACCTCCTTAATATTCATCTTGTCAAAGAGGTAAAGCATGAATTAGGTGGCCAAACGTGAATGGGAAGAGGACTCCTGTATTAATCTTGTCAAAGAGTTATAAAGATGTTCAGGTGGTAAACGTAGAGTTGGAGAGGGAAACCTCTGATATCCATCTTTGTCAAACAGGTTACAGATCAAATCGGTGGCAAACGTAAGAGGGAAGGGAGACCTCTTGATTTTCTTTGTCAAAGAGGTTACAAGATTATCAGGTGGTTAACGTACGGTGGGAGAGGGAACCATCTCCGCTCAACTAGCAAGCGGCTAATTTGCGAGCTTTCAGAAAAGGTACGTTGCCTCGGACCACCAACGAATACCGGACTGAGAAACTGCGAGCAGCTCATGATGGCACGATTGCTTGATATTTCCTTTTGTCTAGGGTTTACAAGTGTATGCAGCTGTGCAAACGAAAATGTGGGAGAGGGAAACCCCCTGTATTCTCTTGTCAAAGGGTCTGACAAAGATTGAATGTCAGGTGGCAAACGTACAGTGGGGAGGGAAACCCCTCGAATATTTTTTTAAAGAGGTTACAAAGATCAAATCACGGTGGCAAATCTTAGAAGTGGGAGAGGGAACCTGATATTCATCTTTGTCAAGAGGTTATACAAGATGAATATCAGGTGGTAACGTTAAGTGGAGAGGGAAGCACCATCTCCGGCTTCAAAACTAAGACAAGCGGACAATTAAATCTGCACGCATCAGCAACAGGTCGTTGCCTCCAGACCCAAACTCGTTGACCAACGGAACCGGAACTGGAACTGGAGCTCTTCAGCATGCAAGGATGCTGAATTCTCTTGTGTCAAGAGGTTACAAGATGAATTGGTGGCAAACGGTACGGTGGCGAGAGGGATTACCCCCTGGATTCCTTCTTGGTCCTCAAGCAGGGTGGTACAAGATGATATCACGTGCGCAATGCTTACGAGTGGGGAGGGGGAAACCCTCCTGTTTCTCATCTATGCTCAAAGAGGCTTACGATTAGGCACGTATCTATCATGGTTGGACGTAAGCAGATGGGGAGGGACCTCCCTCCGATCATTCACTCTTTTTAAAGGGCAGGTTTAAGTCGCTGAATTCAGGTGGTTACGTATAGAGTGTGAGATGGGAACCTCCTGATATCCATCTTTGTCCAAAAGGTACAAAGATCAAATCAGGTGGCAACGTAACGATGCGGAGAGAGGAAACCTCTTGTTATCTCTTTGCTCAAGGGTTACAAGGAGAATATCAGTGGTAAAACGTACGGTGGAGAGGAGGGAAACCATCTACCGCTTCAAAATAAGCAAGCCGGACAATAAAATTTCGAGCTTTCAGAAAAGGTACGTTTGCCTCGAGACACCAACGGACCGGACTGAGAAACTGGAGTCAGATGGACGCATGCTTGACTATTCATCTTTGTCAAAGAGGCTTACCAATATGAATATTCGGGTGGGCCAAACGAACAAGTGTGGAGAGGGAAACCCCCTGATATTCATTCTTTGTCAAAGAGGTTACAAGATGATGTCACGGGTGGCAACGTACAATGGAGAGCGGAAACCCCCTGATATTCTCTTTTTCAAGAGGTTACAAAGATCAAATCAGGGGAAGAATTTGAGTGGGAGCGGGAACCTGATATTCATCTTGTCAAGGAGGGTTTAAAAGATGAATATAGCCGGTGGCAACACGTACGCGCGTGGGAGGGATCCCCCTGTTTCTTCTTGGTTCAAGAGGTTACAAAAGTGAATATCAGGTGGCCAACGTACGCAGTGGAGTGTGAGAGGTAAAACCTCCTATATTCTATCTTGTCAAAGAGCTTACAAAGATGATATCAGGTGGCAACGTTAAGAATGGGAGGGGAACCTCCTGAATTTCTCTTTGTCAAGAAGGTATAAAGATGATATCTTTCAGGTGGTAAACGTAGGTGGCGAGAGGGAACTCCTGATATCCATCTTTGTCAAAAAGGTTACAAGATCAAAATCAGGTGGTCCAAACGTAGAATGGAGAGGGAACTCTTGTATTGGATCTTTTGTAAAGAGGTTAAAAGATGATATTCAGGTGGTAACGTACGAGTGGGAGGGGAAACCATCTCCGCTTCAACAACTAAGCAAGGCGGACATTAAAAATTTGCGTGAGCTTTCGAAAGGGACGTTGCTCGAGCCACACCGGACTCGAAACTGGAGACTCATGGACTGAGCAGTGGACATGTGAGTATTATCTTGTCAAAGACGGTTACAAAGATGAATATCAGTGTGGCAACGAAACAGTCCAAGTGGGAGAGGAAAACCCCTAGATATTCCATCTCTTGTAAAGACGGTTACTAGATGATGTCAGGTTGGCAACACGTACAAGTGCGAGGGAACCCTAGTATTGCATCTTTTTTAAGAGGTTAACAAAGATTCAAAATAGGTGGCAAATCTCTAGAGTGCGGACGGCGGAAACTGACTCATCTCTGTTTGTCAAAGGGTTTTTTAAAGATTGAATATATGGTGTAAACGACAAGTGGGAGAAAAACCATCTTCCGCTTCAAAAAACTAAAAATAAAATCCTCTGCCCAAGCTTTTCAGGTAACCGCGTTACGCCAGTTGCTTCTGCGAGACCAAACTCCGTGCCCACGGTAACCCGTGTCACTGAGAAACGGGTACATGGGCGACCATGCACAGATTGCTGATAGTTCTTCTATTGGTCAAGAGGGCTACAACAGAGAATATCACGGTGAGCAAAGTACAGTTGGGAGAGAGGAAACCTCCTACCATATTCAATCTTGTCAAAGAGGTTACAAAGATGAATATCAGTGCAACGTACAAGTGGCCGAGGAAACCCCTATATATCTTTGTCAAAGAGGCTTACAAAGATGATATCAGGTGGTTAAACGTCAAGTGGAGAGAGAGACACCATCTCCGCTTTCAAAACTAAGCAAGCGGGACAATAAAAATCTGCAAGCTTTCAGACAGGTTACGTTGCCCGAGACCAAACTCGTTACCAACGGACCGGACTGAGCAGAACTGGGCTCAGATGGACAATGTGATAATTCTTCTTGGTCACTAAAGAGCCGGTACAAAGATGGAATATTCAGGTGGCAAACGTACGAGTGGGCAGGGGAACCTCCTTATTCATCTTTGTCAAAGAGGTTACAAAGATGCATTCAGTGGCAAACGTACATAGTGGCCGAGGAACCCCTGATATTCATCTTTGTTCAAGAGGTTACAAAGATGATATCACGTGGCAAACGTACAAGTGCGCGAGGGAAACCCCTGATTATTCATTCTTTGTCAAAGAGGTTAAAAAGTAAATAATCAGGGGCGAACGTACAAATGGGAGAGGGAAGAACCCCTGATATTCGTTCTTTGTCAAAGGTTACCTGATATGCATCTTTGTCAAAGAGGTTACAAAGATGAATATCAGGTGGCAAACGTAAGAGTGGGAGAGGGAAAGCTCCTGATATCCATCTTTGTCAAAGAGGTTACAAAGATCAAAATCAGGTGGCAAACGTAAGAATGGGAGAGGGAAACCTCCTGATATTCATCTTTGTCAAAGAGGTTATAAAGATGAATATCAGGTTTTAAACGTACGAGTGGGAGAGGGAAACCGTCTCCGCTTCAAAAACTAAGCAAGCGTACAATAAAATTTGCGAGCTTTCAGAAAAGGTACGTTGCCTCGAGACCAAACTCGTTGACCAACGGAACCTGACTGAGGAACTGGAGCTCAGATGGACAGATGCTGATATTCATCTTTGTCAAAGAGGTTACAAAGATCAATATCAGGTGGTAAACGTACAAGTGGGAGAGGGAAACCCCCTGATATTCATCTTTGTCAGAGAGGTTACAAAGATGAATATCAGGTGGCAAACGTACAAGTGGGAGAGGGAAACGGAAACCCCTGATATTCATCTTTGTCAAAGAGGTTTACAAAGATGAATATCAGTGGCAAACGTACGAGTGGGAGAGGAAACCCCCTATATTCTTCTTTGTCAAGAGGTTTAAAGATGAATATCAGTGTGCAAACGTACGAGTGGGAAAAGGAACCTCCTGATATTCATTTTTTGTCAAAGAGGTTAAAAAGTATGAATATCAGGTGGTAAACGTACGATGGGAGAGGGAACCTCCTGATATCATCTTTGTCAAAGAGGTTATAAAGGATGAATATCAGGGGCAAACGTACGAGTGGGAGAGGAAACCCATCTCTTCGCTTCAAAAACTAAGCAAGCGGACAAATAAATCTGCGAGCTATCAGAAAAGGTACGTTTGCCTCGAGACCAAACTCGTTGACCAACAGTAACCGAACTGAGATCTGAAGCTCAGATGGACAGTTCTGATTATTTCATCTTTTGTCAAAGAGTTCAAAGATGAATATCAAGGTGGCAAACCTTAGAGTGGGAGAGGGAAACCCCC
>CALNVZ010003432.1:2457137-2472705 GCA_940671915.1 Paracentrotus lividus | reverse complement strand
TGATATTCATCTTTGTCAAAGAGGTTACAAAGATGAATATCAGGTGGCAAATGTACGAGTGGGAGAGGGAAACCTCCTGATATTCATCTTCGTCAAAGAGGTTACAAAGATGAATATCAGGTGGCAAACCTTAGTGGGAGAGGGAAACCTCCTGATATTCATCTTTGTCAAAGAGGTTATAAAGATGAATATCAGGGGGTAAACGTACGAGTGGGAGAGGGAAACCATCTCCGCTTCAAAAACAAAGCAAGCGGACAATAAAATCTGCGAGCTTTCAGAACAGGTACGTTGCCTCGAGACCAAACTCGTTGACCAACGGAACCGGACTGAGAAACTGGAGCCCAGATGGACAGATGCTGATATTCATCTTTGGCATAGATGTTACAAAGATGAATAACAGGTGGCAAACGTACAAGTTGGAGAGGGAAACCCCCTGATATTCATCTTTGTCAAAGAGGTTACAAAGATGAATATCAGGTGGCAAATGTACGAGTGGGAGAGGGAAACCTCCTGATATTCATCTTTGTCAAAGAGGTTACAAAGATGAATATCAGGTGGCAAACGTACGAGTGGGAGAGGGAAACCATCTCCGCTTCAAAAACTAAGCAAGCGGACAATCAAATCTGCGAGCTATCAGAAAAGGTACGTTGCCTCGAGACCAAACTCGTTGACCAACGTAACCGAACTGAGGATCTGAAGCTCAGATGGACAGATGCTGATATTCATCTTTTGTCAAAGAGGTTACAAAGATGAATATCAATTGGCAAACCTTAGAGTGGGAGAGGGAAACCTCCTGATATTCATCTTTGTCAAAGAGGTTATAAAGATGAATATCAGGTGGTAAACGTACGAGTGGTAGAGGGAAACCATCTCCGCTTCAAAAACTAAGCAAGCGGACAATAAAATCTGCGAGCTTTCAGAACAGGTACGTTGCCTTGAGACCAAACTCGTTGACCAACAGAACCGGGCTGAGAAACTGGAGCTCAGATGGACAGATGCTGATGTTCATCTTTGTCAAAGAGGTTACAAAGATGAATATCAGGTGGCAAACGTACGAGTGGGAGAGGGAAACCCCCTGATATTCTTCTTTGTCAAAGAGGTTACAAAGATGAATATCAGGTGGCAAACATACGAGTGGGAGAGGGAAACCTCCTGATATTCATCTTTGTCAAAGAGGTTATTAAGATGAATATCAGGTGGTAAACGTACGAGTGGGAGATGGAAACCATCTCCGCTTCAAAAACTAAGCAAGCAGACAATAAAATCTGGAGCTCTCAGAACAGGTACGTGCCCTCAGAGACCAAACTCGTTGACGCAACGGACCGACTGGAGATCTGGAGCTCGATGGAAATGCTGATATTCAATCTTGTCAAAGAAAGTTAAAAAAAGTTTAAATATCCAAGGGTTTTGGGCAAACGTACAAATGGGAGGGGAAACCCCCTGATATTACTTTTGTCAAAGAGGTTATAAAGATGAATATCAGGGGCAAACGTACGAGTGGGAAGAGGAAAACCATCTCCGCTTCAAAAACTAAGCAAGCGGACATAAAATCTGCGAGCTTTCAGAAAAGGACGTTGCCTCGAGACCAAACTCGTTGAACCAACGGACGGAACTGAGATTGGAGCTCAGATGGACAAATGCCTGAATCATCTTTGTCAAGAGGTTAAAAAGATAATATCAGGGTGGCAAACGTACAAATGAGAGGAAACCCTGATATTCATCTTTGTCAAAAGAGGTTATAAAAGATGAATATCAGGGGGCCAAACGTAGAGTGGCGAGAGGAACCATCTCCGCTCAAGAAAACTAAGAGAGCCGGACAATAAAATCTGCGAGCTTTCAGAAAAGGTAACGTTGCCTCGAGACCAAACTCGTTGACCAACGGAACCGGACTGAGAAACTGGAGCCCAGATGGACAGATGCTGATATTCATCTTTGGCATAGACGTTACAAAGATGAATAACAGGTGGCAAACGTACAAGTGGGAGAGGGAAACCCCCTGATATTCATCTTTGTCAAAGAGGTTACAAAGATGAATATCAGGTGGCAAATGTACGAGTGGGAGAGGGAAACCTCCTGATATTCATCTTTGTCAAAGAGGTTACAAAGATGAATATCAGGTGGCAAACGTACGAGTGGGAGAGGTAAACCATCTCCGCTTCAAAACTAAGCAAGCGGACAATAAAATTTACGAGCTTTCAGAAAAGGTACGTTGCCTCGAGACCAAACTCGTTGACCAACGGAACCGGACTGAGGAACTGGAGCTCAGATGGACAGATGCTGATATTCATCTTTGGAAAAGAGGTTACAAAGATGAATATCAGGTGGCAAACGTACAAGTGGCAGAGGGAAACCCCCTGATATTCATCTTTGTCAAAGAGGTTACAAAGATGAATATCAGGTGGCAAACGTACAAGTGGGAGAGGGAAACCCCCTAATATTCATATTTGTCAAAGAGGTTACAAAGATCAAAATCAGGTGGCAAACGTAAGAGTGGGAGAGGGAAACCTCCTGATATCCATCTTTGTCAAAGAGTTTACAAAGATCAAAATCAGGTGGCAACGTAAGAATGGGAGAGGGACACCTCCTGATATTCATCTTTGTCAAAGAGGTTACAAAGATGAATATCAGGTGGCAAACGTACGAGTGGGAGAGGGAAACCATCCCCGTTTCAAAAACTAAGCAAGCGGACAATAAAATCTGCTAGCTTTCAGAAAAGGAACGTTGCCTCGAGACCAAACTCGTTGACCAACGGAACCGAACTGAGGATCTGGAGCTCAGATGGACAGATGCTGATATTCATCTTTGTCAAAGAGGTTACAAAGATGAATTTCAGGTGGTAAACCTTAGAGTGGGAGAGGGAAACCTCCTGATATTCATCTTTGTCAAAGAGGTTACAAAGATGAATATCAGGTGGCAAACGTACAAGTGGCAGAGGGAAACCCCCTGATATTCATCTTTGTCAAAGGGGTTACAAAGATGAATATCAGGTGGTAAACGTACGAGTGAGAGAGGGAAACCATCTCCGCTTCAAAAACTAAGCAAGCAGACAATAAAATCTGCGAGCTTTCAGAACAGGTACGTTGCCTCGAGACCAAACTCGTTGACCAACAGAACCGAACTGAGGATCTGGAGCTCAGATGGACAGATGCTGATATTCATCTTTGTCAAAGAGGTTACAAAGATGAATTTCAGGTGGCAAACCTTAGAGTGGGAGAGGGAAACCTCCTGATATTCATCTTTGTCAAAGAGGTTATAAAGATGAATATCAGGTGGCAAACGTACAAGTGGCAGAGGGAAACCCCCTGATATTCATCTTTGTCAAAGAGGTTACAAAGATGAATATCAGGTGGCAAACGTACGAGTGGGAGAGGGAAACCTCCTGTTATTCATCTTTGTCAAAGAAGTTACAAAGATGAATATCAGGTGGCAAACGTACGAGTGGGAGAGGGAAACCCCCTGATATTCATCTTTGAATATCAGAAAAGGTACGTTGCCTCGAGACCAAACTCGTTGACCAACGGTACCGGACTGAGAAACTGGAGCTCAGATGGACAGATGCTGATATTCATCTTTGTCAAAGAGGTTACAAAGATGAATAACAGGTGGCAAACGTACAAGTGGGAGAGGGAAACCCCCTGAAATTCATCTTTATCAGAGAAGTTACAAAGATGAATATCAGGTGGCAAACGTACGAGTGGGAGAGGGAAACCTCCTGATATTCATATTTGTCAAAGAAGTTACAAAGATGATTATCAGGCGGAAAACGTATGAGTGGGAGAGGGAAACCCCCTGATATTCATCTTTGTCAAAGAGGTTACAAAGATGGATATCAGGTGGCAAACGTACAAGTGGCAGAGGGAAACCCCCTGATATTCATCTTTGTCAAAGAGGTTACAAAGATGAATATCAGGTGGCAAAACTTAGAGTGGGAGAGGGAAACCTCCTGATATTCATCTTTGTCAAAGAGGTTACAAAGATGAATATCAGGTGGCAAACGTACGATTTGGAGAGGGAAACCATCTCCGCTTCAAAAACTTGTAAGCGGACAATAAAATCTGCGAGCTTTCAGAAAAGGTACGTTGCTTCGAGACCAAACTCGTTGACCAACGGAACCGGACTGATGAACTGGAGCTCAGATGGACAGATGCTCGTGTAAGAGCCAACGAACACAGGTCGGAGATAGAGGGGATTCAGCGGGAGCGCGATGTTGTCCAGGTTGCCCTGACCCAATCGGAGATGAAGCGCCAAGAGGTCTCACAGAAGTTGGAAGCCGCCCTGAAGCAATTACTGCGTGATAAAGAGGAGGAGGAAGACAAGCGAGTGCCTGGTTGAGCTGCACGAAGAAGTAGATAGACTTCAAAAGCAAATTACAGTTTGCGAGATGAATCAACCAGTTCATTCAGAATCTTAATCACTCTTACAAGAATCGCTGTAGGCATACGTTGAATATGATAGGAATTTCCAGGGATCTTGAAATAAATTGATCACATGACCGAATATCGCCATGGGCATAATCATCCCTAGGTATGTTCAGTCTATGGAATAAAAATAATTCCTTTAGTTATCGTGAGGCCTGTAATGATGCTTATGAAATGAAGTTTTTAGGGATTGACACATTATTATATGCACTGACAGCATGTAAGGCCCTACAGCTCAGACTTTTGAATACCTTGGCAAAGTTACATATAGTCGTTTAAAAGCCAGAGCAATCTGACTAACACTGGTACTGACTGTGTGTAACTAGTCTTTACCTTTTAGATAACTATAAATAATACAATCAAAGATTATAAACCTACCATTTTATTTGTATGAAGGGAGCGGAATGTTTTGAGGGGAAAAGTACTGATTTTTTTCCAACCTAATTATTATTGCGGTGCTAATGTATTGAATAGTGAATAAGCGTGTTATCATTCAAGTTTGCCTGTATCACAAGACTACAATGCTCAGGATGTTATATTACGGGAAATCAGGGTAGAACTGTGTTGCTGAGGACATGAGGTGGCGCTATACAAGGCTGTTGGTTTGTATTGGCTTTACGAGCATAATAAAGTATGTTTTAAAATAAAATACAATTACAACAAAAATTGAGGGAATATTCATTTGAATTTGACAAATCTTGATAGATAATTTAAAAAGAAAGACTTGGAGCAGGGCATGTAAGAGAACAGTTACCTCGAGAAATGACTCATTTCCCGTGTTCACGTTTGTTTTCTTTGCCTGAAATGAGATAATTAGAAAATAAGAAGGCCCTATTACCTTTCGCCAACTTCACCCATTAGGTATCGTTTTTTCTTAATACCAATAGTACAGTCTACATAGGGTGTCCGCATCCATCTACACACTCACCCACACATGCACCATTGTTCAAATTAGCTGTGGTGTGCTGCCGTAGGGTATGGCGTTGTAACACGGGATTGTGGAGTTGTTTACAGAATTGCGGCGTATATATCAAGTGTGCACTCTGTTTGAAATCATTTCATGTCCTCACGTCATGTCAGATCGCTACGGTTGTTCACTGTGCGATAAAACATACAGTCGCAAGTTCGACATGAAAAGGCATAAACAATACACGCATCATGCCAATGAGGACGAGCCCAGTGATAACACCTTCGAGTCGTCCTCTCAAACTGATTCGGATGAAAACGGATCCATAGTGTCCTAAAAAACAGATTCTAGCGATGAAGACGGATCTGATGCCAGCGAAGATGCAGAGATGCAAGAACCCGAAGACAACCCGGCTTATCAAGATTGGTTGGAACAAGCCATGGCAGCCACCAAGGAGCTGAGGAACGACAAATTCCAAAAGTACACCCCCCAGGGTATTGACGAAGAAGACGCCAAAGAAAAAGCTCACATGAAAGTTCTATGGGTCGTCAAACGTACCTTTTTCAAACTGTGCTCCCAAATTCTTGCAGGATGGTATTTCCCTCGAAGAAGATGGCACCCATCGGCAAATAACGTCTGACCTCGAGAAGAAAGTAACGGATGGCAAGCCTGTTCAGAAATCCGTAAAAAGATTCTTGGCGAAACACGGACCCAAAGTCGAGGGTTTGTTCCAGTACCAGTAAGTAGAAGGGATGGACAGAACTGAAGAAAGCAATTAGTCTTGGCCGAGAAGAGGAGAACATCATCCACGTTGGTCCAATGCTATTATGTTTGCATTTGTTGAAGAATTGAAATAAATAGATCAAATAAATTAAGTAAACGGAAGCCTGGAGTTCGAAGCGTTTTCTGTTGAGTGTGTCAGCGTAGATAAAAGGAGTGGGGCATGAGCGTGAGTGCACGGTGGTGGATCCAGGAGCGCACAGCCCCCCTATCTTTTGAGAATCCCGAATTGATCAGCGAATGAAAATTCCTTTTATCAAATATTGCCATTCGCGCTACTGGAACCCCCGCAGGAGCATGTCTAGACCCGTAAGATTGACAGACCAGTAGTTATATGGTTGTTTTTATATTTTACGGCGCTTTCATTCATTATATGAATATCTACGCCTTAAACCTATTTAAACTAATGTAATTTCAGTGTGTAAGGCCGGCATGGAATGAATGACTTCCTGAGATATGGTTTCCTTGGTCATAACCCTATTCAATTGAAACGCCTATAGGAATAATTGGTCTTCCATGGGCTGTTAAGGTATGCAAACCGATGAGACACTACATCTCAGACGTGAAAAAGAAACAACTACTACAACGAAAGAGAGATGTAATGTGTGGTGTCGGAAACGTGTAAGAGAGAGAGATGATTTTTTTTTACCGAAAGAACAAATTTTAACAAACGCGAAATAAGGCGGAACGATCAAGAAGGTCGATCACGAGCGAAAGAAAGAAGCTAGACCGCAATTATCTTAAGCAATTTTTTGTCTGGTTCTACATGATGTTGCCTAATTATCTTACGATTTCCCATGCCCGTCCGTCATGACAATTTCCTTTCTTTGACATATATTTCGACCTTTTTACTTGTTTCAACCGTTCTAGGAGATTTGCTACGTTGAATCATCCATACTTTTGTGAGAGAGATATATTTGAAATGCGATGTTTTTTTTTCACCTCAAAATGCGTATGTATGCATGAACGTTCGATCGGTAGAGGTGACATATTTTATTGCCCAAGGAGTGCCCTTCATTGCGTAAAAAACCTAGGGTATGGCGACATTTGCAAAACAGGTTCCAGAAGAATTAACGAGAACCAAAGATCAGGTTGAGGTCTCCCCCTAATAACTAAAAAATATTGTGTAGGTTGACTATGATAAACGGCAAAGTCATACATGCGTGTGTGTCTGTTTCCCTATTTTCCACGTAAGACGAGCAAAAGTAAGTTGCCGAAAAGGATAGAGTGATTAAATACATTTTTTTTTTTTAATTATGAAATGCGAAACAAACTCTAATAAATTTTAAAACGGGATTTCGAAATCGGCGCTTCTCTAATAGACCCACGCGACTTCTAAACCACGCCCCATTCTGTCAAGGACGTTGCCCAAATATGGATTTGGGGACGCTGTGTAATTAATTTGATTAATGATTTCAAACGTGGGGATGCCGATTTAATTCAAATAGGGATTTCCAACGGACGGGAAACAAATTATCCAATTATCATATCTCATTATCTCCTAATCTAATTATCTCATTTCCTCCTAATTCAATTATCTCATTAGCTCCTAATTCAATTATCTCATTACCTCCTAATCCAGTTATCCAATTATCCAATTAACCAATTTCCGGAGGTCAAAGGTCAACATTTCTTATTATTTCTGACTGAGGTCTAACCCATAACTACTGTCAATTTATTATACTACTTGTTCCTGTTTACAGTGGCCGGAGAAGTTCTCAAAACGATTTGGCCAGGGCAAGCTGGGTATTTTTGGCTTGCCCAGATCCTCTTGGACTTTCTGGGACCAGTCCCTGCCCAGCCATTTCATATCTGGTATTAGCCAGGGGGCAAGTTGTTTTTGGGTCCGTTTAGTCAATTAAGTACATTACTTGTTCCTGTTTACAGTGTCCTGAAAAGTTCTCAAAACTATTTCGCCAGGGCAAGCTGGGTATCATTGGCTTGCCCAGAACCTCTTTGACCTTGTGAGACCAGTCCCTGCCCGGCCATTTCATTTTTGGTACTTGCCAGGCGCAAGTTCGTTCAGAATCTGTTTATGACAATCTAAAAAAAATGCTTGTCCCTATTTCTGGTGGTCTGAGAGGTCCTCAAAACATTTTGGACGGGGCAAGCTGGGAATCTTTGCCTTGCCCAGACCCTTTTTGACATTGTGGGACCAATTCCTGCCCGGCCATTTCATATCTGGTACTTGCCAGGCGCAAGTTCTTTCAGAATCCGTTTATAACAATGTAAAAAAAAAAAATCTTCGGCTTGCCCAGGCCCTCTTCGACCTTGTGGGACCAGGCCCTGCCCAGACATTTCATATCTGGTACTTGCCAGGGGGCAAGTTCTTTTGGGGTCTGTTCAGTCAATTTATTACATTGCTTGTTCCTGTTTACAGTGACTTGGCCAGGGCAAGCTGGGTATCTTTCACCACCCTCTTTGACCTTGAGGGACCACTCCCTGCCCGGCCATTTTATATTTGGTTCCTACCATGGGGCAAGTTCTTTTGGGGTCTGTTTAGTAAATTTATTGAATTATTTGTTCCTGTTTACAGTGACCTGAGAAGTTCTCAAAACGATTTGGTCAGGGCAAGCTCCTCGACCTTGTGAGACCAGTCCCTGCCTGGCCATTTAATTTTTGATAGTTGCCAGGCGCAAGTTCTTTCAGAATCCGTTGATAACACTCTAAGAAAAAAAAATGCATTTTTTGTACTTGCCTGGGGGCAAGTTCTTTTGGGGTCCGTTTAGTCAATTTATTACATTACTTGTTCCTGTTTCCAGTGGCTTGAGAGGTCCTTGAAAAACAATTTGGACAGGGCTAGCTGGGTATCTTTCGCTTGCCCAGACCCTCTTTGACATTGTGGGACCAGTCCCTGCCCGGCCATTTCATATCTGGTATTTGCCAGGGGCAAGTTCTTTTTGGGTCAGTTTAGTCAATTTATTAAATTATTTGTTCCTGTTTACAGTGGCCTGAGAAGTTCTCAAAATAATTTTTCCGGGGCAAGCTGGGTATCTTTGGTTTGCCCAGATCCTCTTCGACCTTGTGGGACAAGTCCCTGCCCGGCCATTTCATATCTGGTACTTGCCAGGGGGCAAGTTCTTTTGGGGTCCGTTTAGTCAATTTATTACATTACTTGTTCCTGTTTACAGTGGCCTGAGAAGTCCTCAAAACAATTTGGCCAGGGCAAGCTGGGTATTTTTGGCTTGCCTAGATCCTCTTTGACTTTATGGGACCAGTCCCTGCCCGGCCATTTCATTTTTGGTACTTGCCAGGGGGCAAGTTCTTTTGGAGTCCATTTAGTCAATTTATTACATTACTTGTTCCTGTTGACAATGGCCTGAGAAGCTCTAAAAACGATTTGGCCAGGGCAAGCTGGGTATCTTTGGCTTGCCCAGACCCTCTTTGACCTTGTGAGACCAGTCCCTGCCTGGCCATTTCATTGTTGGTACTTGCCAAGGGGCAAGGGGCAAGTGTTGTCAGGATCCGTTAAAAGCAATTATAAAAAATCACTAGTCCCAGAGTGGGGCGCCTGAGAGGTTCTCAAAACAATTTGCCCGGGGCAAAATGGGTATCCCTAGGTTGCCCAGACACTCCCTGCCGTCGAGGGGCCACTCCCTGCCATTCTATTTTATATTTGGTTCCTACCATGAGGCAAGTTCCTATACCGTTTATAACAATTAACAAAAATAGCTTGTCCACGTTTTGAGTGGCCTGAGAGGTCCTCAAAACGATTTGGCCAGGGCAAGCTGGGTATCTTTGGCTTGCCCAGACTCTCTTCGATCTTGTGGGGCCAGTCATTCCCTTGTCAATTCATATCTGGTACTTGCCAGGAGGCAAGTTCTTTTTGGGTCCGTTTAGTCAATTTATTACATTTGTTTCTATTTACAGTGACCTGAGACTGAAAAGTTTTTCAAAACGATTTGGCCCCACAAGGTCGAAGAGGGCCTGACTTGACCAGGCCCTCTTCTACCTTGTGGGACCAGTCCCTGCCCAGCCTTTTCATATCTGGAACTAGCCAGGGGGCAAGTTCTTTTCTGGTCTGTTTAGTCAATTTATTACATTACTTGTTCCTGTTTACAGTGACCTGAGAAGTTCTCAAAACTATTTGGCCAGGGCAAGTTGGGTATCTTTGGCTTGCCCAGCCCCTCTTTGACCTTGTGAGACAAGTCCTTGCCCGGCCACTGCATATCTGGTACTTGCCAGGGGCAAGTTCTTTTTGGTTCTGTTAAGTTAATTCATTACATTACTTGTTCCTGTTTACAGTGGCCTGAGAGGTCCTCAAAGCGATTCGGTCAGGGCAAGCTGGGTATCTTTGGCTTGCCCAGACTGTCTTTGTCCTTGTGGAACCAGTCCTTGGCCGGCCATTTTATATCTGGTACTTGCCAAGGGGCAAGTGTTGTCAGGATCCGTTAAAAGCAATTATAAAAATCAATAGTCCTTGTGCCAAGTGGGCTGAGAGATTCTCAAAACGATTTGCCCGAGGCAAGTTGGGTATCCCTTGGTTGCCCAGATCCTCCCTGACCTCCAGGGACAAGACCCCGCCCAGCTATTTCATATCTGGTACCGCCAGAGGGATAAATTATTGAAAACTTTGAACAACTTTGTGTTTTATTTTTCATTTAGGGTGTTTCAAGGTCATTATCCACACTTGCCCGGGTCAAGACCTATATTTCTAAATTGCTCGTGTGCTACTTGTCCTTGAGGCATTAAAAAAAAAAATCATTTTAATTTTTGAATAAGCAAGCATAGGCTTCCTGTGTGTTATTACTTATTTAACGAGTTTCAAGGACATTAGCCCGACTTGCCCGTGTCGTAGGCCTACTTGTCCTCAAGGCACCTTTTTTGTTTTTGTTTTTTTGTTTCAAAGGTCTTTCTAAAACTTAGAATGAGTGCGTGTTTTATTTCTTATTTCGTAAGTTTCAAGGTCATTAGCCCCACTTGCCTGGGACGAGACCTACATTATTGAATGGCTCGTGTCCCACTTGTCCTTGAGGCACCTTTTGCTCTTTGAAAAAAGTCATTCTACAATTTTGAATAAGTAACCATAGGCCTACTGCGTTATTTCTTATTAAGTGAGTTTCAAGGTCATTAGCCCCACTTGCCCGGGTTAAGACCTACATTTGTGAATTGCCCGTGTTCAACTTGGCCTTGAGGCACGTTTTGTTTATTTGGAAAAGGTTGTTGTAAAACTTTGATTAAGTGCATGTTTTATTTCATATTTCTTGGTTTACAATGTCATTAGCGTCACTTGCCCAGGTCGAGACCTACACTTTTGAATTGCCGGTGTGCCATTTGTCTTGTGGTACCTTTTGTTTTTTGAAAAAATGTCATTTTAAAATTTTGAGTAAGTAACCATAGGCTTACTGTGTGTTATTTCCTATTTTGCGAGTTTCAAGGTCGTTAGCTCCATTTGTCCGAGTCGAGACATATTTTTTTTGCATTGCCTGTAAACTGCTTGTCCTTATGGTACCTTTTGTTTTTTGAAAATGAGCCTTCATAAAATTTTGAATAGGTAACTGAATAAGTAACCAACTTTATACTTTGAATAAGTAACCAACTTCACACCGGTCATTGCAAAGCTGTCTATAAAAGTTTGGCTGTAGTCTGTTTTTTAAATATTCTTTGCTGCTCCCCTTCATCTATCATGTATATCATTTTGTATGATTCTTGAAGGATGGAGATTGCATGGTGAAAGTAAATAAAGAAATAAGTTTTGGCGGGAACACCATGTAAAAGTCCTGGAAAGGACTGTTGTTAATTCTTTTTTTTTTTTAGATTTTGATAGCTCTTAAAAGAACTGTTAGATCGATGTTTCGACTGTTATTAATATGGAGGAAGACTGTATTAATAACAGTCGAAACGTTGATCTAACACGTTTCAGGACTTTCACGTGGTGTTCCCGCCAAAACTTATTTCTTTATATATCATTTTCATTCCAAACAGATTGCATTAAACCTACGCAAGGAACGTTTTGATAATGGTGCTCTCAGGCTTGATCAAGTCAAACTAAACTATGCATTGAATGCAGAAACAGGACTTCCCAATGGTTATTCAATCTACCAACAAAGAGATAGTAACAGGTAAGATATTACAATAACCCATAGATGACAGAGATTTTCCAATGGTCAAAATTTGTCACATTTTGATCCTCAAATTGGCAAAACTCTTATCTTACCTTTAAAAAAAAAAAAATCAAATTTATAGCTTATGACTCTTTACTAATGAAAGTTGCTACATGCATTAAAAAAAATTTACAATTTGCTCATAAAAATGGCGATTATTCATTTTCTTTGTGTTGCCAAGTTAGAGATTTCAATGATTTGTTTCATTTAAACTGTTATTTAAAAAACGCTCAATTTCCAGTGGCAGAAATAAATTCTTTTAGGCCAGCGATTTTTGCTCTTTCTGTTAAAATGTAATTCATAATTCATAGCATTCTAGTTTCAAAGATACTGCCAGAGCATCACTAATAGGAGACGTTGTCATCTATGGGATAACTCTCATTGTCAAAGTCTACACTTGTTACACATAAAAGAACTTTATTAATTTCAAAATACTCTTATGTCTGTTAATCATTGGTGACACCACCTTACTGGTCTGCTGAGACCATGCTGAAATGAAAAAGCAATTCAATTTGACCTGTAGCCTGTCGAAGCTTATGGAGATTTTTTTTAATGACTCTCAACTCAGTTGAAAAACTCCCTAATGTACACTCACCATCTCATTGGGATTATTCCAGCTAGTTGCTGAGTTTTATTGTACACATACTCATTCAAGCAAAAAGATACTCACATAGAACAAATGAAAGGGGAGTAGATTTCATTGGTAGATTTCATTTTCAACAATTTGGAGAATTTGGTTGGAGGTAGAAAAATTGAGCTTTCAATGCTTTGGTTGAAAGCAAAACAGATAAAGTGGTAGTCTGATAAAATAAAGATAAGAATTTCTTTTCAACACCTAATTGAAAGTGCAGCAAATACGGAGCTATCCCATCCAAAGTAGATAAATAGCTCTAGAGTACCTTTATAGATAAAGAAGTAAAACTTTTGAATTGAACGCCACATTGTTTCCAATATTACACAACATTCCATTGAGGTTTCATGTGCCACTGCATTTTGTGAATGATAACCATGTTGTGTCCAGAAATTTGGAGCGTCAAGTTGGAACTCTTTAGATATATAGATATATAGATACGTATACTCTAAGTGGCTCAACATTTTGTATGTAATCATCTGCTCATTTTAGAAGAGTTGTTATTCCACACAAAATCATAACTTCTCTAATATCATGGATTATATCTGTCTTACCAGGTTGGTTGAGGAGTTTATGTTACTAGCCAACATGGCGGCTGCTCACCGAATCTACAAAGCGGAACCACAGAGGGCGTTTCTCAGACGTCACCCACCTCCTGAGGATAAAATGATGGATGATCTTTCAACCCTATGTGAAGGTCTTGGGCTAGACATTGACGGATCTACAGCTGGGACGCTACAGGTATGAGTACATTTTCATGGTTTAAAACCTGTTTTAGTAAATCTGTAAATAAAAACTTTTGGGCCTATATTCTGAACTGTGCCTCAAAATTAAACCCCAGTCCAGGATTAATAGGACAAAAGAATCGCCAAATTGAAATTGTGTCTAAAACCTGACCAGGGCTTTAATTCTAAAATGTGGATCAGAGTATAGGCCTCAAAGTTTGAATTTATTGTAGGTTAGAGTGAAAGGTTATATGATAAAACGCATATTGCATAAAATATGAGATGAAAAAGTCATTATAATTGTGTATTAATATGTAGATATATGGCCATGCGTTTTGAACTGGCACCCTTTTGTGTTACACCACCTAAATCTAAAAATCATGCACCTGTCAGGATCAAAGTGTCTGTAACTTTTGAAGTATTAACTCTAACCCTACAAAAGTATACATTTTTTGAAAGGAAATGTCCTGTAGATTTCAAAAATGCCATCCACTACAATGTAGGGTGAAGTAGTAACATATTTTGATTAAAATATTAAATTTTTTGGGGCCCTAATTTTTTTTTACTGCAGCCCCCAATATTTTCTCTCCCTTTGATCCAGGTTGTAATTGCTCACCATATTTAAATTGCTCTTGAAATTTCCTTTCAGAAAATATATAGTTGTAGAGGGGTTTCTTCATTTAATAAAAAAATTCTTAACCGTAAAAGGGCCCAAATATTTTGGTCAACCTGGGCCAAGGAGGGGGCTGCCCTCTCCTCAAGATCTCGGCCATGGTGGGGCCAAAGTTTATAAAAAACTTGCATGTAGGTGGGCTATCTTATGATGAAGAAGCTCACAAAGTTTCAGGCCCCTTTCTCAAGTAATCTTTGAGTTATCTGCATTTATGTAAAGTCACTTCACATACAACAGGAACTGTATTGAGTTACTTTATTTACAATACACAGTCAATAATGAAACTGGTGATTTTCGGAACTGCGCATTACCAAATGGCTGGAATTTTATAACTGTGGTGTCAAAAGATGATGGATACTCTCCTGCATGGCCACCTCAAGACTTGCAGCAGGGCAGGAAATAACTGTTGCTTTCTAGCATACAAATAAAAGAATACTTGAATAGCTTGGCTTTCCTATTCATCGGATGACAAATAAAGCATATAAGTTAGTTTTGTGTACATACTCCTCCTGCTCTCTCTGTCAAGACTCTTTGATGCATGTAGGATTAATGAATAAATAAACGAATAAGTTTTATATACGCCGCCAGCAGATTTCAAGGAATTGGCCTCTAAAGCAGGTTGAGAGAAAAGAATATGAACTGGAAGAAAAAAAGATTTGCAGCTGAGAAACTATGCGCGTCAAAACAAATGTAACTGCAAAGGCAGTGTGGTGAAATTGGAAAAACGAGCGCTTTTTTTGATCCACTTGCAATGCATCATAATGGACAATAAAAGTTGTGATTTAGTTTAGCGACTGCTGGGTGTAGACAGCTAAGTCTACAGCAAAAGCAGTTCTCACAACGCAGGCCTGCATATTATTTTCATTGTTAACGGCGAGCGTGCCTGGCGGCCTGCACTCGCCTATTGCGTTGCTAGAAGGTACATGAAGCTACAATGGTAAGGTGCCCTTGTTTGTCACCTCTGCTAGAGATCCACACACCCGCTTAGGTACCCGCCCATTCCAAAGACCTTAAACCCTGCTACGGTCCTTGAAGGCGGGTTTGATGGGGTTAGGGGTTAAAAATTATAATACCACCGCACCTGCAAATGGGTTTTGAAGTGAGGGACGCGTGAGGACAGTGAGGGCGAACCCCTTTCCAACATGCATTTTAGGGCTTGAATTCATCTGACGAAACGAATGTAAACAGATGCCAGATTCGTAGATTAGTAGGATGGAAAGAGATTTTTAACAATAATGCTAATTTGTAATGATCAATGCCATGGCTTTTTTCATTTGAACATATAGAATAATACGTTAAAAGACAGAAGCATTTCCATCATTTTTCATGA
>CALNVZ010003432.1:2432503-2451092 GCA_940671915.1 Paracentrotus lividus | reverse complement strand
AGCAGGTTAATCTTTACCGGAGTTTCTATGGAGAATTTACCGGAAAAAACCAGAAAAAATCCGGTTAATTCTTTTATGCAATGGAAAAAACTCCGGTAAAATATGTTAACCGGACTTTTTCTGATTTTTACCGGAGTTTCTGGATTTTTACCGGAAAAAACTCCGGTTAAAAGTTTTATGCAACGGGGCGCTGGTCCAATTTGTAAAAATACCTGTATGTGATAAATTTTGTTTTATGGCAGTAATGGTAGTTGTTTTTGTATTTCAGTAAATGAATTTTAACTTCCTCATCATTTCTTTAATATCCCCAAATAGTCTTTTTTATTTTTTTAAATTCTTTGGAATTACATTTCGTCTTGATTTTACCTGTAATTATTGTTTTTTTTGTTTTTTAGGAATGTGGACCGCTGGTTGAGAAGGCCATGGTAATGTCAGTTCTTGATCGCTCATTTGATGTCCTTATTCTAAACCTGGGTCAAGTAAAGAGAGTCTACTGCATAATTTCTGTGTTAGTGTGAAATTCTTTAAAAATGTTAACATGTCAATTTTTAAACGTGAATTATAGATTGCTACAGTAAAGAGATCATCATAAGTTTAAAATCTCACGTGGAAACGCCAATTTGACTCCAATTGTTATTGGAATTAGTAATACCTCATTTACACAATCATTGTCTATTGAAGTCCATACAACCATCCAAGAAAACAAGTCATTCTGTAGTCATTCTTCTTCTCTTCTTCTTCATCCTGATCAGCGACCGCAAATCAACAAGCTGATTATTAGTCACTTTAAAGTGACGTCTGTGTTACTTGAACATTTTGGTTACCGTCGTTATGTTAGCATAGGCAAGAATTTGAAGTAATGTCCAATGTGGAATTGCCAATTATCTTTGTATAAGAAATTTATATGCTATTTGTCAGTACTTTAAAAAAGTGTAGATCAGAAGGTCATTTATAAAATGCATGTACAGTATGTAAGTATGCCTCTCGAAATGTATATATGTAACATCTGAATGTTACTACCTGTATAATGTCTGTATGATGCAGTTATGTGTGTCCTACTGCTAGTTATCAGATGTTAGGGGAAAGGTTCTTAGTTTTCCCCATGAACAAATCATTTATAGATGTGTAAAGGCTTTATTTGTGATCTAAACAATCTCAAATATTGGCATAAACAACAAATATGTGCGAAAATGTTTCGCTCACTTTTTATTCTCACAATTTTAGTACTCGTATTTGTACATGAAACAAAAAGATAAAGCGGTAAACAATTGATTTACTCATACAGTTGATTGAATCATTCCTTTGAATGATAGTCATGTTAATATTGTGAATTTTGAATATAAAACATTTTAAAGTATATTCATGAATTTAAAAATTTCTCTGTTTGGTCAAGAAAAATACATGAGCAGACCATCTTTTAATGCAATTCAAATATATAATGCTGAAAGAATACTTAAATTTGAGTTTGAAACAATTATTTTTAGATATGGAATTCCTCTAAGGATAGACAATTTTGTTTAAGTTTTTACATATTTAGAAGAACATCTCTAACACATGGAGGAAACATAATAACAGTAATTCATTTTATATGAAGAATTCTGATTTTCGAATTAACTTGTTCTATTGCATTAAAACAAAATTCTCCTTTTTATCTCAAATCCATTCTTAAAAGTATTGTAACATTTTCTTGCCATATTGTTTAATACTTAGGAGACTGTGCTTTGGAAATCCTATATTGTTTAAAGTGTCCTGTATACATGTATCTGATTTTGTTTGTGATTTTGATTTGAAACATTTTAGAATAACAATGTTGGAGTCTTTCTTTTTTATGATTTTGTTCATGTAATAAGTGCATAGAGCATAAATCTTGTTTTTATTTATGCAGTTTACGAAGAAAATGAAGAGAATTTAAGGGTTGATATAACTCTGATTTTAATCAAAGTAGTCCTGTATTCAACATAAACAGATGGTGTTGTATAAAGTAACAGTACATTTTTGTGCAATGTGGAAGCTTATATTACTATTTATTCTTGTCAGTATGCATAGCGTGACAGGCATGCAATAGAGTTTTGAGTTATTTTGTGAAGGAACTATGATTAATTGTAAAAATTGTATGATATAATCAAATAGTTCACACACACAAAAACAAAAAAATATATATATGAATTGATGGCACAGCTAAGCATTTGATGAATGCATCTATCATACCAGAACAATAAACTTGTATTAAATTACTCGAAATACTTTTAAGATTTTGAATTTTCATAAGTTAACCTAAAATGATATGTCTGTGCCATATTACTGTAGATATAATTTATGACCGACTGGAGCTGCATGATTTCTTGGTCCTGTCAATATGATGAATGTTGAAAATAAATTAGTAAACCCTAATTTGAAGGAGAAAATATGTTTGTGTGATAATTTTTGCATATCTGTATGAGTAAAGTTTGAAACTATAAAATTCAAATCGACATGTATCTTAACATATCTCTCTTTCTGCCAGTCTTTTACCTATCTCCATCTTAAAACAACATACATGTAATCAGTACTATGGAATGAGAGAAACATTTCTGTACTTAAATCTTTATTGAAAGATCAATTGAATCTTTTTCAATGGTATTGATTCTGATGATTCAAATATAGTCTTGTTTTTTTTCTTTCTGTACAACAACAAAAAAATGTTCCTAAATGAACAAATACATGTATGACTTTCAATAAAATGTAATAATAATAAAAACAAAAAAAAAACTGGGAAAAGAAGTGTTTGTACACATATCTGAACAATATCAGGAGAGATACTTTATTCTTTGTAAACCAATTTTTTTTCCCCCATATCTCCTGATGTCCCAAAATAATCACAAATCTGCACACAAAAAGAAAAAATTACTGTACGCTTAATAAATCCCGACCTAAATGTACATGATACATGTGTACATAATTCTGAATAACTTTATGTTGTCTAAGTGTTGAACAGTTGCATAGTTGCCACTGATTGCTAATGTAGATTTCTCACTACAAATATAATGGCTATATTGTCTCAAGCGTTATTTGTATTTGTTACATGTATCTAAACATAAGCCATTACAAACATACTGTACATGAAGTATATAATAATAAACTCTAGATTTTATCCCTTTTTGCTGAAGCATGACGGAAGTAATACTATATAGTATACAAAGTGGCAGATGGATCTCAAAAGTACAAAGATGAAATAATAACTTCATGAAATATGAATGCTAACTTATCACCATCATTGTAGGCCGTTAAAAGAGAAGAAGGAGGGTGTGGGTCCATGACTGTGTGTGCGTGAGGTCGCGTGCGTGTGTGTATGTGTGTGTTAAGGGGGATTGCATGTGTGCAGCGTCTTTGTTGCTTTGCTTGATAAAGACTATTGTTTTGTGGGTGATGTGAATAAGAGGTGAGTCAGTGAGTGTGGATAGATTGGTGTTAGATGTGGGCGTGTTTGGGTTGTGACTGATTTTTGATTGATTGAAGGTTTTATTGACAAAATTCCAATGCCGCAGTTTCACAACTGAACTGACAAGGATAACATAAATATACATGGTAAAATATAGTAGGATTAAAATACATTACAGGTACATAAATTAATAACAATATTGATGTAGCATTTAAATATTAAATATGGAAATGAGTACAGATATCAGGCGCGTATCCAGGATGTGGCACCACGGGGGGCCGATGTGATTTTGATTTTGGCGCCCCAGTGGTGGATCCAGAAACGTACATCCTATTTTTTTCACCGTTACACACGGGCGAGCCAAAAGGTACACTTAATTTTTTTCACGTCACGCTGGCCGAGCGATAAGTAGGAAGGGGGGGGGGGGGAGAGGTGGTAAGGTGTTGAAGTCTTTTCCGCCTTCGGCCAAACATGAGGTCATATATCACCTGTAGGGGTAAGGTTTAAGATGTCAATCGGCTCAATTCATGTATAGTTTTCCGGTGTTTTTTTTTTTATTTTTTTTTATTTTGTTCAATTCGGCGGCCCTCTAAGGTAATTTTGGCGCCCCTTTGAGGTAATT
Organism: Paracentrotus lividus; assembly: GCA_940671915.1. NCBI lineage: Eukaryota > Metazoa > Echinodermata > Echinoidea > Camarodonta > Echinidae > Paracentrotus > Paracentrotus lividus. Next base: position 2,447,052 of record CALNVZ010003432.1, on the reverse strand, counting down.
TTGGCGCTCTTTAGGCGCCTACCCGGGGAGCCCGGGCCTGTAACCCCCCCCCCCTCCCCAGAATACGCGTACGCGCATGGATATATCTTCCTTTTTTTTTTTCTATACAAGTTGATAGTTATATACTCACATTAATTATGTTGATATACTAAATATGAAATTCAAATTATTCATATTTTGGAAATGAAAAATCGCTTTAAATGCAAATTGACATTATAAATTAATGGATCAAGGAAAATATTATAGAATTAGCAAAATTATTGGTTCTGGTGTTTAATTAACATTTAGAGATTTTATCGGTAAGGAATTAATTCACGGACCACAAGTTTACATGCGTGATTGAGGCAAAGTTCACAAAGATTTCCTTATTAACGAGGAAAACTGAAAATTAGATAGTTCTTATGCTATTATTTGATATAAGATTCTAAACACTAGGTTATATGTATGCATATATTCTTCATCAAAGTTCAAGAGACTGACAATATTTCAAAGGTAATTTCTTTAAGAAATTTATAATGAGATTAATCATGTTAACGAAGTTTTTATCAGTAAGGTACAGATGTCAGGGTGGTATGTGTGTATGAGTGAAGATCTTGGCATGTGTGCGGTGTCTTAGTTCTAAACGAAGAATATTGATTTGATGGTGTGGACGGGAGGTGTAAAAGTGGGTGTGCAAAGATTTGTGTTAGATTTGCGCGTGTGTGGGTTATGAGGGTGCGGATGTCTGTGTGTGTGTGTGTTTGTGTGTGTGTGTTTGTGTTAAGATCCTGTTATGATAGTACTCTAGCCACCTGTACAAATGTATGTATGTATGGATTTGAGAATGAATGGTTTGTAAGTTTGTTGGTGTAGATGTTAGATTGTTTGGGTTTGGGTTTGAGAGTGTGGATGTGGGTGTGTGGATGTATGTGTAAGATGTCATGTGTGCGGCGTCTTTGTGTTTTAAGAAGCAAATTGATTTGTGTGTGTTTTTGTAGATGACGGGTGTGTAAGTGGCTGTGCGTATGTAAACACAACACAAAAAGAGAGTTCCCCCTATTTCAAATATCAATATTTTTTTTGAATAGGAGGAGTTCAAAAAATCTAATTATATGTCCATGTAGGGAATTTAATTAGCAATCGTGGGAGTGAATTTTAGGAAAAATCATGTTGTCATGCTTCAGTGAGCAATGGTTGAATGCAAAAATGTCATTTTTTTTTTAAGTTCGCAAGCCTAAAATCACAACTTTGATTCAATGATATCGGACCAATTTTTAGATTTTAAACATTTCACGCATCAGAATGTACGCAAAACGTGCTTCCAAACATACTCAAAGGAGGTTTGCGTAAAATTTCACGGTTGAGTGAGCATGCAGCAAAAATGCCAAATCTGCGATTTTTACTTCTTTGCCATGGTAAAATTGATCAAATATGATGGGATTCATGTCTAGGAAGAGTGTTTTTTAACTTTTGCAAAAAATTTTAATCAATTCACGGTTGAATGAACACCAGTAAATACCATGTGAAAAACACTAAAGAAGTATTCTTTCCATTTTGTACACTAAAAATCATGTGAATATCTGTTTTTGTATTATTTTTATAACCGGTGCACGTGTGTACATGATCCTATTGCATTTATTAAAACTTTCATGCTTCAGTGAGCACGTGGCACTGGAAAAGCTGTTTTTTGATGTAGAGACAAAAAATCAATTGCTTACTTTGCTTAACCATACCAATTCGTTTGAAAGTATTCATTTGATTTCATTTCCGCAAAAATCCCAACTTTTTATGCTTCAGTGAACTAAAGATATGAGAAAAACATGAAAAAAGGAAGAAAGTTTACGGCCCTGGTACGGCCTAATGGTACGTCCGATTCTCAATTTGACCAAAATTCTTGTTAGTTAATGACTTCCTAAAGATTTGTGCCAAGTTCCAAGAATTAATTCACAGTATAACGACCAAAAATATTACAATGAAAATGGGCAATATTTGACATTTGTTCACTATTGATTTCCTCCCCATTGACTTTACGTATAGAGTTTGAACAAAAAGTGAAGAAACGTCAAATATTTCCCATTTTCATTGTCATTTTTTTGTTCGTTATACTGTGAGTTAATTCCTGAAACTTGGCAAAATTTTTAAGAAGTCATTAACTACCAGGAACTTTGGTCAAATTGAGAATCAGACGTACCATTAGGCCGAACCAGGGCCGTAAACTTTCTACCTTTTTTCATGTTTTTCTCATATCTTGTGTTCACTGAAGCATGAAAAAACCGGGATTTTTGCGAAAATGAAATTAAATGAATACTTTCAAACGAATTGTTATGGTTAAGCAAAGTAAGCAATTTAATTTTGGTCTCTAAATCAAAAACCAGCTTTTCCAGTGCCACCTGCTCACTGAAGCATGAAAGTTTTAATAAATGCAATATGATCATGTACACACGTGCGACGGTCATACAAATAATACAAAAACAGATATTCACATGATTTTTAGTGTACAAAATGGAAAGAATACTTACTTAGTGTTTTCACATGGTATTTTATGGTGTTCATTCAACCGTGAATTGATTTAAATTTTTTGCAAAAGTTAAAAACACTCTTCCTAGACATGAATCTCATCATATTTGATCAATTTCACCATGGATAAAATGTAAAAATCGCAGTTTTGGCATTTTTTGCTGCATGCTCACTCAACCGTGAAATTTTACGCAAATATCCTTTGCGTATGTTTGGAAGCACGTTTTGCGTTCTTCTGATGCGTGAAATATTTAAAATCTAAAAATTTGGTCCGATATCATTGATTCAAAGTTGTGATTTTAGGCTTGCGAACTTCAAAAAATGACATTTTTGCATTCAACCATTGCTCACTGAAGCATGACCTCATGATATTCCCTAAAATTCGCTCCCATGGTAGCTAATTAAATTCCCTACATGGACATATGATTAGATTTTTGGAACTCCTCCTATTTAAAAAAATATTGATATTTGAAATAGGGGGAACTTTCTTTTTGTGTTGTGTTTAGATCTGTGTTAGATGTGAACGTATTTAGGATGTAAGTGTGTGGGTTTGGTAAAAATGTGTGGGTGTGCGTGAGTATTTGTGTGTATGTGCGTGCGTGTGTGTGTGTGTGTGTGAATATGTGGTCATATGTGCAGCGTCCTTGTGCATTAAGAGTCATATTGGTTTGTGTGTGGCTTTGTGGAGGATGGTTGTGTACGTGGCTGTGCGTATGTAGGCCTAGATCCGTGTTAGATGTGGACGTTTTAGGATGTGAGGGTGTGGTTTGGTATAAATGTGTGAGTGTGGGTGTGTGTGAATATGTAGTCGTGTACAGCGTCTTTATGCCAGAGGGAGCATATTGGTTTGTGTGTGGATGTACGTACGTACGTAGATCTGTGTTAGATGTGGACGTATTTAGGTTGTGAGGATGGGTGTGTGTGAATATGTGGTCGTGTTACCAGCGTCTTTGTGCGTGAGGAAGCATAGTGGTTTGTGCCGGTGTGATATGGTGTGGATTAGGGGTGGGAGAGTGGGTGTGCGTAGATCGGTGTTGGATGTGGATGCGTTTGGTTGTGAGTGTGTTTGTGTATGTGAGGTATATGTGTGTACGTCTTGTATGTGGGTAAAGATGACATGTTTTGACAGCATCAGTGCTAGTTTGTGTATGATGGTGTGTAAGAGGGTTAACGTATATCCGTATTAGATGTGGATGTGTGTGGGTTGTGAAAGTGTGGTTGTGAGGGTTTGTGTGAGGGTGTGTGTGAGTGTGTGTGAAGACGTGGTCTTGTGTGCGGCGTCTTAGTGCTTTAGGAAGCGTGTTGGTATGTGTGTGGGTTTTATGGACAGTGGGTGTGCGTAGATGCGTGTTGGGCGTATGTGTGAGGTTGTGATTGAGGTTGTGACTGTGGATCTGTGTACCAATGCAATGTGATATGGGCGGCAGTTGTTAGCCTTTATTATTAACATTGTATCCTGTTAGATACAGCTCTAAATATTTCGAGGAAAGCGTTACGAAAATCCTTGTCTTTATAATGATAAATGAAGGGATTGAGTGCACAAGCGATGGAGACTGCCGAAAAGAAAAATAAATGCACATACAGCATGGCGGCTTCGTTAGTGTATACGATCAACTCAGCAACGAAGTAAACAAAGTATGGTGACCAGAAGAACACAAGAAAAACAACTATGACACCTGTCGTGTTGACCGCTTTAAGTCTAAACTCCGGGACGCGGTTATTTTGACCGATTCTCCTTTAATTCGCTATGGCTCTTGCTTGCTGAACGGAGCTTGGGGGTAATAATAACATCATGCAGGGCCCGCTGGGAGAACAGTTGTCAGAACTGAAGTGGCTACCCTGGGTAAATAAAACCATATTATTATTATTATATTATTATTATTATTATATATAACGGCGATGAGCATTATTCGAAGGTTGGTAACAATTATCAGCAACAGCGTGAGCAAGAGGAAGGAGACGATGAACCAATTAAAGGCTACGAGACCCTTGTGTAGTTGTGCTCTATCTGGACGGGCCTTTGGAATTGCCACCAGGTCGATGTAACCACGGATCACTAGCATGATTAGACAGATTATCCATATAGATCCAATCACATATCCAATGCGTCTTGGGGTGACCAGGTTAGGGTATTGTAGAGGTTTCATTACGGCTATGTACCGGTCAACCGTCAAAATGATAATGTGAAGAATCGTACTTGTACACACAGTAAAGAGTGGGAGCGAGAGTAAGGATCCAATGTTAGGAAACCACATCTTACGCTCAAAGACAGCTGGATAAGAATCTAAGATAAGAGCAGCAATGATCATCATATCGTTCACGGCTAAACTTGTTAGGATATAGTTTGTAGGAGTTCGCAAGTTTTGTTTTCTGTAGACGGCTAATACAAAGAACATATTCCCAATAATAACGCATGGTGAAAACAAAACACAAATTGCCATTATTAGGGCGTAGAATATGTCATTTTCATTCAAGCTTGGAGAATAGGGGGAATTTATCATCTTGCTTTCAAAATACGTTTGTTCGGTGGATTGTAAAATTTTGTAACAATTTTAATATCGTTTTCTATTTGCTGTATAGTATAACTCTGTCATTCCCTTTGCAATGTCCACTTGCGACTTAATATTCAAGCATGAATTTGTGCTGTAGCCCAAAGACATGTGCTGATTTATGGATACTGTTTGTCCGATTCGCACACTCGTCATTCACCAGGGGTGACAGTCCGCGGAGAAAAGCTGAAAGAAAATAACGTGATAATGGCAAATATAATTGCCTTGAGAATAAAGTGCATTGATGACGTAAATGTACACGTTTATTATCGCAACCATGACAGGCGAATCGGAGGGGCTCCATAGAGCTTACCTCCTTCCTCCACACATGAGTGAGAATCATCCTCATATTATATTCTTGTAGCAATTATGTTTATCAAATCGAAAATGAGATGTGTGTGTATACACGTTTTAGGATATTTTTCTTTATTATTAAACATATTTCTTTTCTTATTTTTTTTCGGGGCAGTTTAATTTCTAATCATGTGGCCCGATGGTCTACTATTAAAGGCCTTTTAGTTATTGTTTTCATTAAGCATTTCTTTTTCAAATGTATAAAATCATACTGTATGAATATCAAAAACATAGGGAAACGAATATTCCTTTCAACTGAATAGAGCTGAATACAGAGAAAAGGATGGATAAGGAGAAAGACGGGAGAGCTGTGAGATTCCGAGTATTACCCCAGAAATATTTAGCCCCTACCTACTATTTAGCCTCTAACGAGAATGGCAAAAACTCTAAAGCTTAAAATCGAAGACAGCAATGTAAAAAAAGTTTGTCCTTCATGTGTCTTTCACATATTTCTTTTCTTCGGTATGGAGAAAATTATGATGTGTTGACGGTACAAATTTATGATGTTAATAAACTAAGAGTTAACTATTAAGCACATATCTCCTGTCCAGAAATTGATACAAGAAAATTGAACTTTACTCCTGCAATTTATGAAAGTGGGTATCATTGGGCATACAAGTTAAATACATCCTTGTGACAATCATAAATGATCTCTCGGTCAAATTCCTTTTTATTAAAAAAAAATTTGTAAGAAGAATACTTTGACTTTCACCTGATTTTCAAACGTGCTTTTGTCTATCGTACAATGCATTGTGACTCTTTATATTTAAACAGTTTCATAATCGTTGATGGTGTAATAAATGTTCATGTTGTTATAACAAATTAATCATCGCGTTTTACTTTTGTCAGTGTATCTTTGTGATATTTGAATTCGCTTTCACCCCGTACCCGTTCTCTCATTTGAGCAAACATATCGGGTTTCACATCTGCAATATAAGTCCAAAGATCATAATTGGAAAAACGACATTTATCATCGAGCTGTCAAGTGAACCTAAGATGTACAATCAGTAGAGACCTCGGTCAGACCAACTCCAAGAAGACTGATAGTATGTCATTCAGTGCCCCCAAGCTGTAAAGCAGTTGAGACCCCGATCACTCCACCTCCATGGAGATTGATAGCTTTATATGCATTTGTTTGGTAACCGACGACGAGCAATCGTAACGTCTTTACTAAGGTAAACTGTAAAAATAAAAAAATAAAAAAACTTTAAAAAATAAAATAAATAAAAATGTTTTATTCTTACAGTAAAGTAATGTCAGTAGAGTCACCATGAAATGTGTTAAAAAAGAAAGTTTTTTTTTTTTTTTTTTTTTAATTTTCCTCCATGAATTTATGTGATAGAAGCAAAACGATATCATCAGAATTTCTATAGCGTACGTGTTTGGTTACAAACATAGCAAATGTGTTATTCCTGATGTATATTTTGTACGTATTTTTTTTTTCACTTTCACGTACATATTTACAGGAGAAAAATAAACAACGTTTTTGTAATTCTACACACAATATATGGCACTTCTGCTGACAGCACATTTGCTGTAAAATTGTGAATATATCTACAATATACTAAATCTGTGCCATATATTTCATGCACGATCGCAAAATTCAAGTAAAAAAGTTGGCCAAGTTTTGTTTAAATTAATTTATAGGAATTTCCTACTTTAAAGAGACGGGTAAATACCTCTCTTCTTTTATCTCTCTTCAAGTGTCCATTTAATCTATGAGTGAGTAATTGAGTAATGATTTATATAGCGAAATCATTATGTCTTCTTTCTACCTACATGATTAAAATTGAATATCGGAGACGACAGCTGAAAAGCAGAAAAGGGATTGACCTTGAATCTTAGGATGTTATTACCTCTCCTGTAACATTTTTAGTTCGTTAGTTGAAACATGTGGTCCCCCTTTCGTTTTTAAATTTCATTCTTAATTTATTAGTAAATAATTACCCCAAAAGTATATTGATACTAAAGTTTACTGAAGAACATAATTATAAAAGATTGACACGCAAATTATGAATGCTGTTGACAAATGTTCATACCTGCATTATCAATTTTATAATTATTTTTCAAATTATGTTGAAATAATTTGATGCAAGATGATGAATACAAAGCCGCAGAATAATAGCATAATGATGCGTGTCGTTATCCGAGTCATATGGTAAGTTTTTAATGGGCAATTTAACAGGGCAAAGTGTTTCTGGATGCTGTCAATTACAGAATAAAGACGCCACATGAATTCAGTAAATATGTTTAGAGGAGTGCAATAAGATGAAAAGGGGCAATTTGCTGAAGACCGACATTGTGAGAGAGTCTAGAGACTGATATTTGAGAGATGCTCCTGCTCCAAATTTATGCTCCTGCTCCAAATTTTATTGTCCGAAACGGATATTTATTTTGCCCCTTTTCTCGTGGGCCCGGCAGCCGCTGAGCAGCGCCAGAAGGACGTTGCTCTATCCCCCTCTTGTTGAACGCCAAACAGGGAAGCAGCAACTACCATTTTTTAACGTCTTTTGGTATGACGCGGCCGGGGCTCGAACCCATGACCTCCCGATTATGAGGCGGACGCTCTATCCACTGAGCCAACACATCGGTTATGATGATAGCAACCATCTGACTACTCGTCATGATTAAGGGGATGAGGGTGTGGGGTACGTGCAGAAGGGTTTGTGTGTGTTTGCGTGTGTTTGTGCGCGAGTGAGCATGTTAGTTTGTGTGTGAATGTGTGAAGGATGAAGGGGTATGGTGGAATGTGTAAGTGTGTGCGTCTGTATGTTTGTGAAAAGGGGTGTGGGTTTGTGTGTGATGGTGTGGATGAGGGATGGTGGGGTACGTAAGTGGGTGTGTGTGTTGGTGGGTGTGCGTGCGATGTGTAAAGTTGTGCGCGGGATACGTGTGTCAAAGATGTTGAATTGTTGATAAGACTAATTCTGGTTATAGTTACGATTTACCTGATTCAGCCCTATACAGCTTTTGGCCTATACATTTTTATTAACATTTTATCTTGTCCAACAGAGCTCGAAATATTTCGCGGAAAGCGTTTCGAAAATCTTTGTCTCTATAGTGATAAATAAAGGGATTGAGTGCGCAAGCAATTGCGATAGCCGAAAAGTGAATACATATAACATTTTGGCTAAGCTGTGATACTTGAATACCTCAGCAATGAAGTAAACGAAATATGGCGACCAGAAGAAAATAAGAAAAACAACTATGACATCGATCGTGTTGACCGCTTTAAGTCTAAACCCCGGGACGCGGTTATTTTGACCGATGCTCCTTTCATTCGCTATGGCTCTTGCTTGCTTAACGGCGATGAGCATTATTCGAAGGTTGGTGATGATTATCAGCAACAGCGTGAGCAAGAGAAACGAGACGATGAACCAAGTGAATGCCTCCAGGCCCTTGACTAGTTCTGCTTTATCTCGACTTGGATCTGACATTAGAAACGCATGTATGTAACCAAGGATTGCCATTACGACCAGGCAGAGTATCCAAATGGATCCATTCACATATCCAATGCGTCTTGGGGTGACCAGGTTGGGATACTGTAGTGATTTGAATACGGCTAAACCTGTTCAATGTCAAAAGGACAATATGAAGAATCGTACTTATACACACAGAAAAGATAAGTACAGAGAGCATAGCAGGTAAGGCATTGTGCCAGTTCTTATGCTTGAAAGCGTCTACATATGAATAAGAGGTAAGAGCAAGAATAGTTATCATGTCATTCACGGCTAAACTTGTCAGGATATAATTTGTTGGTGTGCGCAGGTTCTGCTTCCTGTAAACGGCTAAAACAACGAACACATTCCCGATAATGATGCATGGTGCCAACAAAACACAAGTTACTAGTATTATGGTGAAGAATGTTTCAGCTTCGTTCAACGGTGTCGATTTGTTCTCACGATTGGGGGGATGATCGTCGATATTTCCTCAATGTGACACATACAGTGGTGTATGGTCGTAGTGTCCATTGTTGGTGTGGGGTAATGCTGGTAAACGACATGCATATAAATAAGAAAAATGTATTGTATAATGCGAGCGCGAAGCGCGAGCTGAAAAGATACCTAAAGTGATGACAGTCCAATATCCTCGGGCTGTCACCCGTCAATATGTCTTTGTGGAAACGATGCTAACTTTCACGCAGTCTCCTTGTATTCCTTTATTTGAAGAAAATATCAGAGTTCACCTATCATGTTCAACCCTATACTGACATAAGGAAAAAAAGTGACAAGAATGACATTGGTTTCCTTTAAAACATTAAAAACTGACGTAAATTTAATATCATACTGCCTTATACTTGTTAGAAGGATATATGGTGGAAAATAATTTGGTCACAATAAGAGATCGATAGGTATATTAAAACATTAATAACTCAAATTTTGTTGATATGCCGTTTGTTTGTCTTGGGCATCTAGCTCCCAAAGATCATAATTTAAAAAATGAAATTTGTTGAGTTGTCAAGACGACAAATCAACAAACTCAACTTGATTTTGGAAGTCCCCAAAGCTGTTTAATTTTTTTGAATGACATGCATTTGACAGGGGAATAGGACAATTTGTTAAGCATTGTTATGGACGATCAAAGAATATTTTTATGCGGGTTTGGTAGGCAGAGGTATGCCTATTAGATCCAGTCCTACCCGTAATCTGTAATTAAAAGGCAGGAAACAAAGTGAAAGTTCGATTTTGTTGAATTACATGAATTTAGCAAGCGAATATGACAATTTAGATATTAAGTATGCTAATATCCACCGTCAATTCACCAACAGTCTTAGTATGACATGACATGATACCTTGAGACCTACCTTAACTGTCTTCCTGATGAGGATGTACATGACGAGGTGAGAGTACCAGAGTTTAGGGGCCATAATACATTATAGCCCTTTTAAAAATAATGCAATTTTGAAAATTGTATTTTTAAATTGTGGGAGTGTTGGTGCCTTAATCACGGACTGGGGAAGGTTGTCCATTTGTGCAAGTCCATCAGCAACGTTGCATTATAAATGAACATTAACAGTTGGAGATATCAAATCGACTTAAAGTCTTATTGACTCTCATCATGCGCGTATTCGGGGGGGGGGCTTTATGGGCCGGGCCCCCCGGGGGCGCGCAGGGGGCGCCGAAAAGAGGAGGAGAAAAAAGGGAGAAAGGGGAAAGAAAAAAAGAAGAAAAAGGAGAAAAAAAAAAGAAAGGGAAAAAAGAGGGAAAAGAGAAAGGAAGAAAAAAAAGAAGAAAGAAAGAGAGAGAAGAGAGAAAGGGAAAGGGGGCCTTAAAAAAATAGGGGGCGCCAAATCGACAGTAAACTAAGGGGCGCCAAATTGACCACTTAAACTTAGTGGCGCCAAATCGACCTTAACTAAGTAAGGGCGCCAATTGACCTGAAGCTGAGGGGGCGCGTATTGATATTAACTTAGGGGCGCCGAATCGACCTTAAACTAAGTAAGGGCGCCAAATTGACCTGAAGCTGAGGGGGGCCTAATTATTGATATCAAACTTAGGTGGCGCCAAAATCGACCTTAAACTAAGGGGCGCCAAATTGAGCTTGAACATAGGGGCGCCAAATTGACATGCAACATAGGTGGGGCACCGAATCGACCTTAGATTTAGGATCTAGGAGGGGGCGCAATCGACCTTAAATTTAGGGGGCGCCAAATCGAACTTAAATTTAGAGGGCGCCAAAATGAGCTTAACGTGGGGGCGCCAAATTGAACCTGCAACATAGGTGGGGCACCGAATCGACCTTAAATTTAGGGTAAACAACCTATTGGTCTACAACTCTTGGTCCACTAGCCAATACGTCTACCTCCATTCAGTCTAAATCCTAATCGTCCACTAACCATTTGGTCTACAACCCAATCGGTCCACCCACCACTCGTCTACATCCAATTGGTCCCTCACCAGTTGATCTACATCCAATTGGTTCACTCACCAGTTGGTCTACATCCAATTGGTCCAACTCACCAGTTGTTCTACATCCAATTGGTCAACTCACCATTTGGTCTACATCCAATTGGTCCACTCACCGGTTGGTCTACATCCAATTGGTCCACTCATCAGTTGGTCTACATCCAATTGGTCCACTCATCATGGTTGGTCTACATCCAATTGGTTCCACTCACCAGTTGGTCTACATCCAATTGGTCCCCAACATCACCGGTTGGTCTAACATCCAATTGGTCACTCATCATTTGGTCTACATCCAATTGGTCCACTCACCAGTTTGGTCTAACATTCCAATTTGGTCCACTCACCATTTGTTACATCCGATTGGTCCAGCTCACCAGTTGGGTCTACATCCAATTGGTCCACACCACCAGTTGGTCTACAACCAATAATTGATCCACTAACACCATGTGTTATATCAATTCTTCAATAGGGGAGGGGCAGACAAAATATTTTATCGAAGTTCCCTCGATCAGTAACAGGTAAATTTTAAAGTGGGGGCCACGTGAGGGGGGTGTGGGAGTTGGTGCAAACAATTTTTTTCGGAAACTTCGGCCGTCCACAATAAGCCGTCATATGCAGTATAAAATATGTCTTTTATTCCTTTTACTTTTTGCTCAATTTGGTGCCCCTAAGTTAAATGTTAATTTGGCGGTCAACCGAGCCTCCCACCCCTCCCCCAGGATACGTGCATGTTTGTTTATTTACAGTTTTTACCTCTAATAAGATAATTTTGCATGCTTCAAAATGTCATAGGACAGTGAAGGGAGGCGGGAGTTTTTTTTGTATCGATTAACCTGAAAAGTCTGCATTCTAAGCTTTTTTTGGCTATGCTTATAAAGAAAAGAATATTTATCTCATTAAACAATGCGAGCGCGATGCGAAAGCTGAAAATCTTTGAAAATATGACCACAAAGCTTAATATTTTGAATGCTATGTGCTGAAAAACAGAATAAACATATCTCATCAAACAAAATAGTCGAGCGCAGAGCGCAAGCTGCAATGCCTGTATATTGACTTAAACTTGTAAGCGTTTTTATTGTTATTTCTTGTTATTTAAGTAATCATGAACATGATAGGCCTAAACTAAACAAATTAATCCAAGCGCAGAGCAATAGCTGAAATTGTAAGCACTTTTTGTATTCCTCATGAAAATTTTAATCAGGTAAAAAAAGAAAAAAGAAGATATATTGACTGGCTTTACTTTTATTTTTATTTTTTTTTTTACTCTTTTTTTCATCTTTTTCTCCCCTCCTTCCTATTTTCCTTCTTTTCCTTTTCTTTTTCTATTTCCTCTTTTTGCGCTGCGAATAGCAGGGGGTGGGGGGCTCGTTCGGCCCCCTGAATCCGCAACAAGGTATACAGTGATTTGCTTGGCATCTTTTGTAATAATGTATCCATGTATTAATATGAGACCTGAAATATGAGCATTTTATAATAATAATAATAATAATAATAATAACTAGAGCTTTTATAATTGTAATGCGTACAATTATCGGTGGTATGTACTGATATGTATGTGTAATGCAAAAAAGTATGCAGCAATTGGCTACAGGAGAGAGAGAACAAAAATGAAACGGAGAGAGAGAGAGTGAAATAAAGTTTTTGAAAAAGAAGAAAACAAATTGTGTAATGTGATAAATTTTACATTTAATTGCCTTTTACAATTAAACTTTTTGGGAACTGTCTCAGCCTTAACATGAAAAGCATTTGGGAGAAAATCAACCAATATTTATCCTGATAATGACTAAATTTGGATTGAAGTTTGGACTGAAAAAAAAAAAAAAAAAAATGAAATTTTGGGTTCGCATAAGAATATGCCGATGTTTTATTCCTTAGATCCCACATTTTATAAGAAGATTATATTTACTATGTCATAAACTTTCAGAACATGTGAGAAAAAAAAAAAAAAATGGGTTTCGACCTTTCTGACGAGCTTTGGAGGATCCTAAAGACGTATGTTTTGTTATGTTTTTACGTCATTTTCCCCATTGACGCACGCGCGGAAATTGAAATTTGATGAGCGCGTGCGTCTGTATGGTCGGCTGGAAACGATTTAAAATATATAGAAACTCCTAAGAGAATTGTCTTAATTGCCAATCAAGAAAAAAACCCGGAATTTTACGCGATTTACAAAGTGCGCGCACAATGCGCGCACGAGCGCTTAAGCGCGGATATTTTCAAAATTCTTGAAATGGCCTGAAACATACTTTGTATGAATATGGGGTGATTTTGAGCATTTTTAAATTTTGACACAACGGTTTTTGAAAATTTTCAACCTGTTACAAGCATTTATCAAATAGGCTGTCGAATTATTTTTTGTTAGGAAAATGACGCTCTTCAATTTGAGACCAGCCACGATTCATTTGGCCACAATTTTTGACGCCAACGCTGCGCGTACTTACGCGCGCACATTATGTTCTAAAAGATGCGCTTCAATTTGAAGTTTATGTGTACTAAATATGATTAATCAATGATTATTAGTTATGAAGTTATGATTGATAATGTGATTTTACAAAATGGCGTCTAAATGACGTCACATTATGCTAATGAGCTAGAAAAGATTTCAGTGCTCAGATTTCATGATGATCTATCATTGCTGAAAGTTTGAAATACTTTAATGCATTATTTTTTTAGTTATCGTGTCTACAAGAATTGTACAGGAAAAGAAAAAATAAAGAAAAAAAAAAGAAAAAGAAGATTCTGACAATAACAAGAGGTGCTATGTACATACGTACATACCACCTAAAAATAGGTCGGGCTGACGCTCAATGATATCAAAGCCCCCCCCCTCCCCCCCCACATAGCCAGCCGCACCACAGAGATATAGTAGGATGCCCCCTAATTCCCATTTTAGAAAATAATTTAAAGACATCTGATTTTAAAATGTTCTGTCAAAAGAAAACTTATACATGAGTGTTTAAAAAAAACTTTGGTGCAAAGAGGGGGGCTCCATGATATCGACCCATCCAGACATCGGTCGGGGAGGGAGGGGGGGGGCCTCAATTTTTGAGCCCCAACCAGTGTATTAGGGACCCCTTCATTATTATGAAAAGAAAAGTTTAAACAGAAAGACATCCGATCCGAACCGGCGAGAGAACAGCTTGAGCTTAAAAAAATTGCCAAGAGAAATCCCCAATATGAGCATTTCAAAACAAATTATGAGCAGAAGCGGGCGGGGCCTCAAAAATATCGAAGCCCCTCCCCC
>CALNVZ010003432.1:2408835-2419575 GCA_940671915.1 Paracentrotus lividus | reverse complement strand
AGAGAAAAAGGGAGAAAGAAGGGAAAAGGGAGAGAAAAGAAGAAAAAGAAAGAAAGAGAAGGGAATAAAGCCCGATGTTTGCACAATATTCGCAAAACTTTATTCAATAAGAAGTGCGAAATAGGCCTAACTGGGTTCTAAACGACCATAACTAAGGCCTATAATGTGGGGGAGGGTCCACGAGGCCGATTTTTCTCATTTTTTTAAAAGAAAAAGAAATACATTACTGACGAAAAGTAAAAATAAGGAAAAATATTTAAGACTAAAGTTTCCAAATTTTACAAAGAAAAGAGGCCTCGTGGACCCTCGGCCTAGTGGGCCCTCGGCCTCGATGGAAAATAGTCGGCCACGTGGAAATACTAGAAATTGCCCCTTTATTTATTCCATATATCTTTTAAAAACTTTTTGGCTCGCGCTACGCGCTCGCGGATACTAAATCATAATGCACAAATAACTCCAATTTTGAGCTCCAAATTTTTCGGCTCGCGCTTCGCGCTGGCACATAGGCCTACCAATTTAGTAGGTAATGCACAATTAACTCAAAATTTCCAGCACACGCTTCGCGTTCGTGGATACTAAATTGGGTCTATAATACACAATTATATGAAGGAAAAAAAAATGATACTAGAAAGTACCCCTTTATTTATTGCACATAATCTTTTAAAACCCAAAATTTTCGGCTCGCGCTTCGCGCTCGCGGACACTAAATAGGGTCTATTATACACAATTTTCTACAATTCTTTATGCTAGAAAGTGCCCCTTTATTTATTCTATATATCTTTTAAAATCCCAAAGTTTCGGCTCGCGCTTCGCACTCGCAGATACCAATCTAGTAGGGTATATAATATAATACACAATTAACTCAAAATTTTACCTAAAATTTTTCGCATACTAAATAGGGTCTATAATACACAATTATCTACGATTTTTAATACTAGAAAGTGCCCCTTTACTTGTTCCATATATCTTTTAAAACCCAAAATTTTAGGATCGCGCTACGCGCTCGCGGACACTAAATAGGGTTTATAATACACAATTTTCTACAATTCTTTATGCTAGAAAGGGCCCCTTTATTTATTCTATATATCTTTTAAAACCCCAGATTTTCGGCTCGCGCTTCGCGCTCGCAGATACCAATCTAGTAGGGTATATAATATAATACACAATTAACTCAACATTTACAGCTCGCGCTTCGCGCTCGCGGATACTAAGTCGGGTCTATAATACACAATTATCTACGATATTTAATACTAGAAAGTGCCCCTTTATTATTTTGTTCCATATATCTTTTATTCGCGCTCGCGGATACTATAGGGTCTATAATACCTACACAGTCTTCTACAATTCTTTATGTTAGAAAGTGCCCGTTTATTTATTCTATATATCTTTTAAAACCCCAAAACCATGTTTGGTTCTACATCCAATTGGTCACTCACACATTTGGGATCACTCCATTATGGTCCACTCACCGGTGGTTGCCACATATCCAACTTGTCCCACTCAGCCAGTTGGTCTAACAATCCATTGTCCACTCAACCGGTTGGTCCTACACCAATTGTCCACTCATTCAGTTGGTCACATCCAATTGAACCCATCTACCGGTTGGTCCTAGCATCCAATTGGTCACTCATCAGTTGTCTAGCATCCAATTGGTCTCCACTCGACCATTGGTGCAACATCCATTTGGTCACTCATCCATTTGGTCTACATCCAATGGTCCACTCACCAGTTGGTTCTACATCCAATTGGTCCACTCACCGTTGCGTCTAGCTCCATTGGTCCATCATGCAGTTGGTCCTATACATCCAATTTGGTCCCAACTACACCAGTTGTCCTACATCCAATTGGTCCACTCCATATCATTTGGCTACATTATTGCCAATTTGGGTGCGCAGCTCACCAGTTGGTCAACAGTCCAATATGGGTCATCACCATTTGGTCACATCTCAATTGGTCCATCACCGGTTGGTCTAGCAATCCAATATGGCCACTCACATTTGTCTGATCATCCAAGGGTCCACCCCGAGGTGTGGTCTACAAACCAATAATTGATCCACTACCATGTGTATAGTCATTCTTCAAAAAGGGAGGGGCGGACAAAGTATTTACAGGGAAGTTCCCTAGATCAGTACAGGTAAATTTTTAAGTGGGCCACTGTGAGGGAGGGTGGGGTTGAAGGAAGTATGGGCAAGACATTTTATATCGAACTTTGGCCGTGCCAGCAACATAAGAAGCCGTCAATTGCACGTATACGAAAGATTCTTTTATTCCTTACTTTTGCTTCCAATTTGGTGCCCTAAGTTAATGTTAATTTGGCGGGCAACCGAGCCTCCCCCTCTCCCCCAGGGATACGTGCATGTTTGGTTTTTATTTTTCAGTTTTTAGCCTCTAAGGAAAGATAATTTTTAGCATTGCTTCAAAATGTCATAGTACAGTGAGGGAGGACGCGGGATTTTGATATTGTTTATCGATAACTCGAAAAGTTGCTGCATTCTAGTAGCTTTTTTTGGCTATGCTTATACAAGAAAAGAATTATTATGGCTCATTAAGGAACAATGCGGAGGCGCGATGTGCAACAGCTGAAAATCTTGAAAATATGACCACAAAGCCTTAATATTTGAAATGCTATGTGCTAGAAAAACAGAATGAAACATATCCATCAACAAATAGTGCGAGCGCGAGCGCGAAGCTGCAAGCCTGTATATTGACTAAATTTTGTAAGCGTTTTAAGTTAATTGTTTGTTTATTTAAAGGTAAGTCAATGGAAACATGAATGGCCTAAAAGCTAAACAAATTAATCCAATGCGCAGAGCAGTAGCTGATATGTCAAGCACTTTTGTATCTCATGAATTTAAATCAGTAAAAAAAATAAAAGAAGATAATTTGACTGGCTTTACCTTTATTTTATATTGTCTTTTTTCTCTGTTTTCATCTTTTCTCCATCCTTCTATTTTCCTTTTTCCTTTTCCCTTTTCTATTTTCCTCTTTTGCGCGCGAATCAGGGTGGGGCCTCGTTCGGCCCCATGAATCCGCAACAAGGTATACAGTGATTTGCGGCATCTTTTGTAATAAGGTATCCATGTATTAAATGAGACCTAATATGAGCATTTTATAATAAATATGACTAGAGCTTTTTAGTAATTGTAATGCGTACAATTATCGGGTGGTATGTCTGATATGTAATGTGTATATACAAAAAGATGCATGCGAATTGCTAGAGGAGATAGAGAACAAAAATGAAACGGAGAGAGGAGAGGTGAAGATAAAAAGGTTTTTGAAAAAGAAGAAAACAAATTGTGTAATGTGATAAATTTTACATTTATTGCCTTTTACAAATTAAATCTTTTTGGGGGAACTGTCTCCCTTAACGATGAAAACGGCATTTTGGGAGAAAATCAACCAATTTATCCTGAATAATGACTAAATTTGGATTGAAGTTTTGGAACTGAAACAAAATGAAATTTTTGGGTTCGCATAAGAATATCCGATGTTTTATCTTAGATCCCAAATTTTATAAGTAGTAAGTTACTTTACTCATGTCATACGAAAGCTCAGAACATGTGAAGAAAAATAAATGGGTTTCGACCTTTCCGACGAGCTTTGGAGGATTCCAGAAGACGTATGTTTTTGTTAATGTGATTCTTTTACGTCATCTTTCCCCATGTGGAACGCGACCGTGGGAATTTAAATTTTGATGAGCGCGTGCGTCTGTATGGTCGGCTGGAAAGCTTTAATATATAAAAACTCCTAAGAGAATTGTCGTTAATCGCCAAATCAAGAAAAAAAAACGGAATTTTTACGCGATTACAAATGTCGCGGCCACAATCGCGCGACGAGCGTTACGCGCGGATATTTTTTCAAAATCTTGAAAATGGCCTGAAACATACTTGGTATGAATTATGGGGGTATTTTGTAGCATTTTTGTAAATTTTGACACAACGGTTTTTGAAAATTTTCAACCTGTTTACAGATCATTTATCAAAATAGGCGTCGAATAATTTGTTTGTTAGGAAATGACGCTCTTTCAATTTGAGACAGCCACGATTCATTTGGCCACAATTTTGCGCCAACGCTCTGAAAAAAAAAAAAAGCATTTGCAATTGATGGTGTATCCAACTCTGAAAAGATTATTGGGGTTGCCGTCCCTGAAGAATTATTAAGGATTTTGTGTAGGACCTGTTTTTGGTCCCAAATGGATTATTTTGCAAAATCGACAAAATTGCTGTGCGTCGTAGCTTCCAGACTTTGAAACAGACGCATCATTTGGTTTATGAATAGTCCCTAAAAGTAGTGATTATGGTGTCAAATTGTTTGTCAATATTTCAGATTACCTTTGAAATGAGCAGAAAAAAACATCAATGACTCTGCAAGCTTGGCAGTTCTTCGCCCGACTGCGCGATTAATTGCGCGCGCAAATCGTGCGCGGCGCATTTTTCTGTAATGCTTAAAATGAACCTGAAACGACTCTAATTCAGCCTATAAGTGATTCTTGAACATTTTTTTAATTTTTGCGCGCGCGTAATTCTTAATCGCGTAGCCTACTTAACGCGCGCGCATTAGTTCTAAAAGAAGCGCTTCATTTGAGTTATGTGTACTTAAATATGATTGAGATAAGTGACATTTATAGTATGAGTTATGATTGATAATGTGATTTTACCAAAATGGCGTCTAGATGACGTACATACGGCTATATGAATTTCATGATGATCTATCATCTGCTGAAAGTTTGAAAATACTTAATATGATTACTTTATATTGAGTTAATCGTGTCTAAGAATTGTACCAACGGAAAGATGAAACATAATAAAGAAGAAAAAAGAAAAAGAAGATTCTGACATGAAAAAGAGTGCTATGTCATCGTACATACCACCTAAGAATGGTGGGGTGACGCTCAATGATATAAAGTCCCCCCCCCACCTCAGCCCCAACCGAGATATTAGTAAGATGGCCCTAATTCCCATTAAAAATAATTAAAGAATCTGGTATTTTAAAATGTTTGTCAAATGAGAACTTAATACATGGTCAAGAGGGAGGCTCCATGGATATCAGAACCGTATCATAGCATCCACTTGGTTGTGGACCAAAACGCCTAGTAGGCCAATTGGATGTTGGACAAACGCTGCCTATTCAGAACCAATTGAATTGTGAACAAAGCCTAGTGAACCATTGGCATGTGGACCAAACGCCTAGTAGACCAATTGGATGTGGGACGCAAACGCCTAGTAGATGAAGACAATATGGATGTGGACCAAACGCTCTAGAGACCAATGATGTGGACCAAGACGCCTAGTAGATCAATTGGATGTGGAGCCAAACGCTAGTGAGAGAACCATTGGTCAATGGACCAATGGTTTAGGGACTAAAGGTGCATTGGACAAATGGGCTGTAACCAAATGGAAGTAGACCAACTAGGTAGTAAGGACCTCATAGGGTTGTAGACCAGAGGTTACAACACCGAATATTTGCTTGGCGCGGCGCCAAATCGACCTAAACTAGGGGCAGCCAAATGACCTAGATTTGGGAGAGAGCGAAAAAGTCGGACCTTAAAACTTAAAGAAGGCCAAATAATCTTAATTTTGAGGGCGCCAAATTTAGCTCCGATTGTTAAGGGATCTAGAAATTTATCTGGAAACTTAGGGGGACCATGTATATTGACCTAAGACTTAGCGGCGCAGATATTGACTGAAGTTAAGGGGGCGCGAAATCTGGAATCTTAAATAAGAGGAGCGCCAGACTTAGAGCTCCAGAATGTAGGGCGTCCGAGATGACCTGAGAACTGTAGGGGTGTCAAATTTATCTAAACTTAGGGCTCCAACTAATATCCGGTAACTTAGAGAGGAGGTGCCGGAATTTTACAGAAACAAAGGAGCCCGAATTTTTTTTTTTTTTTAATTGCCATGCTCCTTCCTGGTTGTATATACTAAGGCAAAAATTTTCGCTGTGGCTTTCGCGCTCGCGCATCAATCTTTCCATTGAGTTATTACACTGTAGTCCTGAGGATCGCATAAAATGCCCGTGTTTCTAATGATTCGAATACTCAAACTCCGATTCCCGTCTTTGCACACGCCTATGTTTTCATTTTTTTTTTTGTTTTTTTTTGTTTTTTTTTGGCATTTTAAATGACTCAACTCATTAGCTTGCTTCAAATTGAGCTGCAAGCGCAACGGACGCCAAATGACGACCCAAACTTATTGGGGCGCTTAATTGAAGTTAAAGGGGCGTCAATCGCGTATAGTTTTTAAAATTAGGGGGCGTCAAATTGAGCTTAGACGTATAGGGCCCAAATGTAGTTCTGAAAACTAAGGGGGATCGCCGAATGTTACACCGAAAAAAGGCGGGGGCAGCACAAATTGGTCTGTTTAAAAGTATGGTCTTCTATCTAGATCACGAGCAAGCAATTAAAAAAATTATCGCATCCGGGATTTGTTAGTATCACATACGCGTAAACATTTTTCAACTCAGCACGCGCTTGCGCTCGCAAATATTTGTTTTGTGTTGTCAATGAGATGGTGTCTGTTTCTGAATCATTGTTCGAATCCGCGTTCAAAAATTTCCGGTTCGTGCCGTTCGCGCTCGCGCATCTGTGTTTTTCTTTTACCGAGAATTATCATTATGGGAATTCTCTTAAAGCGCAACATAAATCATTTCAATTTATTTTAATTTCACGTTACAGTTTATTTCTGCATTTCAATTGGAGCTAAATTTTAGGGTGCGCCGAATTACTTGCAGTTAAGACCGTGCTCAAAGATGATCTTAAACTTAGGGGCGCGCCAAATTAGCTTAAAATCCGTAGGGCGTCATTGACATAGAGACTAGGGGTGCCAACTATCTTATACTTAGGGGGGCTCGCAACTTTTAGCTGCCTGAACTAGGGAGGTGTGCCGAAATTATCTGAATTAAGGGGCACAACGTGGCATTTGGATAGTGGTCTTGAAGATTTTTAATACGCCCACTGGTCTGTATATCAGTTTTCCCCAAGAGCTATTATAATGTGTTCCTAAGAAGCATATACAATGTCGATGGTTTCTAACTATTCAAGAGACAAGTCAGAGCGTCGCGCTCGCCTGTGTTTTTCTTTACCAAAAATTACAGTTATGGGATACTAACTCATCAAGATATTTAAATTGATTTGAATTACATGTATCATATATTTTTGCATTTCAATTGACTGAAACATAAGGGCACCAAATTGATTTAAACCCATGGGACACAAATTGACTTAGATCATGCATGTTGCGCCAATTCCAATCTAAAATTTAGGGGCGCCAAATGATCTTATACTTATGGCGCCCAATATTGAGCTAATAAACTAGGGGAAGCAATAAATCTATTCTTAAACTTAGGGAGGGTCAAGCAGGAGTTTTAGATGATATAGATATAACAGATAGATAGATAGACAGAGTAATATTATGTTCATCAGTTTCTTCATATGTTAAAATTACTGGACATACTCGGTCCTTTAAAGGGGAATTCCAAGCCAGGAGAAAATCAAACCTTAGGAATGAGGGAAATGAGAGGAGCAATCCAAAAAAGAGTTCATCAAAAACGGTTATAGAAATAAGATGGAAGTTATGGATAGGTTGAAAAGATCTAGGGTTGTTCTTCTATGGGGATCCTCAAATGGATCATCATCGGCTTCAAAATGGCGATATCATGGACAACCTCTCGCATTTCGTTTGTACACAAAATTATTCAGAGTTCCACCATTTTCATTTTGCGAATATGTCTTCTTACCTCTGAAGCTCTAAAATATGTCATGGAAATGGTATATTTCACACAACATAGTGTTGAGCTCAGAAGAGGTTAGATATATTTTCGCGCTCGTATCAAAATATTTCCAAGTGGAGATATTTCCATTGTGTTCCGTGAACGGAAATGCATACAATTAATGTCAACGTTTTATCATTCCGATACATCAAATTTCGCTCGCGCATGACACCTATTTTTTCTTCGCGCTCGTATTTAAATTATAGTATTTTCATCTACAGCGGTAATACCTAATATTCCTAGGAAATGTCTTTTCATATCTCACATTAAAGAAAGAAGAAGAAGAAAGACAAAACTTCAAAATAAATTATTTCTTAAAATACTCAACGTGCATTCAAGCCGTAGCGCCTATTGCCTTGGCCGGGGGGGGGGCGCGCCATATTTTGAAAAGTATACACAGGGGCGCCAATAAGGGTACACACGAGTAATAATGATATGCACGCCAGGTGTTTTCGGGAGAGGCCGTACTAGAAGATGAGGTCATTTTTAGTTGGATGGCAAAATGGGTCCTATAAAATCATTGTAATGGTTTTTATGTTGCTGTGTAATGAATAAATATGATGCTATAGAGTCCTACTCTTTCATAATTACCAATTTATTGAAAATTGAGACACCTTTAGGCGTATGTTTTAGGAATCTTTTTCATCAAATTTTGTACATTCTACTAAATCCAGCCTAAAAAAGTCATCACTCAATTCTACTCTATGGTAAAATGTAAGTTTAACGTAATACCAATGTTCGGACATTAAATTCCGTATATTAACAAGGGCGCGTCCATTATCTAGAGTGCAGACGGCAACGAGTGACGTTTGGAATGCGGCCTGAGCAAGCGCAGAAAATGCTAATACAGCTGGCTGCATAATAAATTAGCTTCACAAAGGGATCCTGGAAGCGGGGGAATGGGAATTGTCGTCGTGTCGGTTCAGCATCTACTCGTACGTGTGAGATGAAAGAAGATTGATGAAATTTTATATGTGTTAGTTATAGATTTCCAGACCAGAGGAGGAAATTACAACATTTGGGCAAGCTTACATTATTTGATGAATGTTGTAATCATAATCTTATTCAACAATATGATTCGAATGTTCCAAAACGATTGATTGATATAAGCTAGTGATGCTTGTCACCGTCTTGCAAAGACCGCCGTCCAATTGCGTATCGCATGTGATATGCGGAAATATCGAGTAAAAAGATTCTATTGTGATAGATGTTCATTAGTGAACAGGATTTTTCTTTAACCAATCGAAATGAATGTACCATCTTTGGAAACTGAGATTCAAGCTTTTAAAAACATGGCTTGATCATTTAAGTGTAATATATTAATGCGTTTATCCAGTTGAGCTATTTTTGAGAGCAAAATTGGCCATTATTGGTCAGGAATTTTGATCTGAACTAGGAATTTCGAATTGAACAATGACAGGATCTTCTTTACCCCTTTGCAATAAGTTAATTCCTATTTTCTGAAAAAATCAGACTCTTAAGCGTATTTTCAGTTTGATCATTTCTTTGAAAAGGGTAGTTGTTCGCCATTAATGCAAGAAAACAAGAAGTTGAAAAAACTGCTGAAAAATACAAAAATGTCCTATGCAGCTTTCGCTTTGGCGTGAGTGATAGCGCGCCTCTTCCTCTTAAAGGGGAAGTTCCACACCTGGAATTTTTGTTGGTCTAAAAATGGAAGAAAACAATAACTTAAAAAATATAGTGCAAGTTTGATGAAATTGATCAAATAAATATCGAAGTATGAATATTTTAAAGTTTTAATTCTGTGACGTCACGTGCGGAAGCAGCTTCTCAGCCATTGGTGTTAGTAACATTCCATTAATTTGTCTTTGTCAGTTTGATGAAATGATGGGGCCAATGATAAAGTCAGTTTATATGAACATATGTTTGATGGTATATCGACCGCACAGTGTGACATGAATTAATTTCTTCTGGAAAAAAAGACATTTATAGGAATTGTACACTACATTAACCATAGGAGACCTGTTTCGCATATGAACGTCACAGAATCAAAACTTTGAATATAAATAACTCATCATCTTTTGTCGATTTTCTCCAAACCTTCACTCATATTTTGTTCTTTAATTTTTCTGCATTTTTTGAACCAATAAATTTCCAGGGTGAACCTCGCCTTTAAGTTTATCTAACTAGAGATATGGTCTCTTTGTCATAAGTCTTCGCTCAAGGATTCTGATGATTTGTTTGAAGCTGAACAATATTTCTATAAGTCCTTAACTACGAGTCCTTAAATTAAACTTTGCTGTGATAATAAAAACGATTTCCATCGACAGAAATTATGGAATGTCTTGTTTTGAAGAGCGGTTTAATTTACACGTGAGCCTATGGGCGTTCCTATTTACTCAAAGTTCAAGTTCAAGTTTATTATGCTCGTGGTGCCCCAAAATACGTCGGGGTCCCTCGGGTGCAAAATCCTGGATATACGCGCACCTGAATAATGCATAAAAATCAACCAGTTTTGAGCTTCCTCTGTCTGCTGACGGATACTAAATTAGGTCTAAAATCATAAATGCAGTTGCTCCAAATTTAGCTCGAACATTTTCGAACTCGGCGCTGTCATGAAAAGGTCCACTTTTCAGATATCGACCCCCCCCCAGAAAAGGTCCACTTTGTTTTTGCAATACCGACCCCCCCCCCCCCAGTAAAAATCCTATTTAGCGGGCCTGTTGGCTTATTTGATAGTATTAACGAGGAGTTTTAGCAGACGTGTGTGGGCATCATTGTGTAATGCAGCAAAAGAAAGTATAAGCTTTCAAAGACAAGGGGTCACTAAAGACTATATAATTAACAAGAGTCCCTCCCATGTTTTTTTGCGCATGGGATTATTCGATGGGATAAAAAAATCATGTACGCCATAGAGTGTTACATGCTCTTATATCCGTAACCTGCCCCCTCCCGCCAAAAAAAAAAAAATAATATAATGTAAAAAAAAAAAAAAAATAAATAAAATAAAAT
>CALNVZ010003432.1:2378033-2405444 GCA_940671915.1 Paracentrotus lividus | reverse complement strand
GAATATTTTCTTAAAGTCAGGATCACTCACAAACCAAGTCTTTAAATCATAAAAAATTGTATAATAGCTCTAAAAGAAGGTGAGGCATGAATATACTTTTGCATGTCTTACAAAACATGCGATATACAATATGAAAAAGAAGAAAAAAAATCAAAGACTGAATCATATGACTCATTTTGCTATGAATAAATGTTTTATTTCTGGGACTCGCGCAATTTTGAATGAGTAGGCCTAGGGCCTACCCTTAAATTGACAAGAACCACTATTACGTAAGAAATACAGATGAAATATGCATTTTCCAAATTTGCTTTCATTTGGAATTAATAAGCCTTTTTTATATGACTGTCGTCTGTTTTCACCCACTTATGTCATTTGCGTTAAAAAAATTCAAGGTTTCCCTGAAAGGTACGCTACCCGGCTACCCATCAAAATGGCTGATGGCAGCGAATATTGACGATTTGCGCAAAATGCTTAGGGTTTCGTGCCTCTAACTCATCAGAATTTGAATCAGCATTCTCAATTGAAAGAAATCATTAAAGGAACTTAAATAACAATAGAATGCGTGTTTTCATTTCACTTGGCGGCCGTTTTGAATTTTAGCGGGGTTTCGCGGTTGGCACTCATCGGATTTGGAATCAGCACGGTCATTGACAAGAAACCACCAAAACAATCTCTGAAATAATACACATTTTCATTTTTAGGCAGACGATTTTAGTGGCTTACATAGATCCTGTAGGTTTTTGTGGCTCAGTGGTATGCCTCCTCATCGGATTTGGAATCGGCACCTTCGAATTGACAAGAAACCACCAAAACACCCTGAAATATGTCCATAGAACTCGCATTTTCAATTGGGTGGCCATTTTGGCAGCCATTTGGAATTTTAGCGATTTGCATAAAATCTTTTGGGTTTCACCGCTGGCACTCATCGAATTTGGAATCAGCACCCTCAAATTAATAACAAACCACCAAAAACAACCCCAGAAATACCCTTGGAATACTGATTTCCAGTTTTGGTGGCAATTTCGGCAACCATTTTGAATTTTAGCGATTTGCATAAAATCAGAGAGGTTTTGTGGCTGGCACTTAGCGGATTTGGAATCCAGCACCCTCAAATTGACTAGAAACCATCAAAACAACCTCAGAAATACCATTTGAATGTACTCATTTTCATATTTTGGCGGTCATTTTGGCGGCCATTTTGAATTTTCGCGATTTGTGATAAATGCTCAAGGTTTCGCGTCTGACACCCATCGGATTTGGAATCAGCACCCTCGAATTGGCAGAGAACCATCAAAAAACATTGTAGGGCATACATGTATACAGTGGTGGACAAAATTATTAGAACCCCTGAACCTACACAAAGTATATGGGATTATCAATGCCCTAGTTCATTTGCTGAAATCAAATTAAAGATATCTTTTGTGTGCCATTAGCTTTCATGACTTTTTAGCATAGGGTCTTACGTATATGTTGATACCAAATTTATGTAGTTTCGACCATCTGGTAATGCGCAGCATTAAAAATAGTTGTGCTATGCGCTTTTGTTTCCTCCATAGACTTGTGTGTTAAACATCTAGTCCAAATGCAAAAAAGTAAAAGGCCAATTACATATGGGCAATTCCACAGAAATCCGGACAAGGGTGCCAGAAATTCAAAGTGATATTTGGTTAAAATAATTTTGATTTTCAAAAAATACATGAGTTGAAGTTTTTAAGAATCAATAAATTTTACACGATGGCGCCAATTTTCACCTTCTAAACAAATGCGAAGTGTTCCAACTGATTTTTGGTATAGAAAAGTTATATTTACAAAAAACTCATTTTTCATTTTCCCAACTAAAACTTTTCTGTTTCAGATAATCTTTCACATGGATAAAGTTGTTTGAGAAAGACACTTTATATCAAACTGTATTCAAAAAATTTGGTTCAATTGTGACTTGGTAAAAACTTGAGATCTAAATTACCCTCATTTTGAGATGTAACGTCAGTTACCGAAAACATGAACTTGTTATTTTTTTCCACAACGAAGAAAAGTATCAACTATCGCACAAATAACGATTTCTAAATGTTATGACTGAATCTCATATTTATCATTACTTAAAGCATGGATATTCAGCATACAATCAAGTAAATAATTCGACTAGCTGTATTTGTGTCCAACTCAGTTCCACCAGATCCTAGGGGTTAACGTCAGTTACCATGATGCAATTATCGTTTCTTAGAAAAACAATTACAATTTGGACACCTGTATGTATCTGAAGTATTACCATTGATTAAACTAATCATCTAGCGATTAAAAAGACTGTAGTTGTGTAATGGTAACTTCTTCTTTGAATGATTTAAGAGTTGGAAAGCCATGTATAGTGTACATGTTCATGATAGGCCTAAGCCCCTCCAAATCTACTTTAGATTTCATCAGTCTAATCATCTATTGATGTGATCAGGATTCATTGCTATATATCCTGTATTGGAATATGAGCCAAGTTTAAATTTAATGATAAAAGTAAATACAATTTTTGGTTGATTAAAGAACTTCTCGCGCTATTTTTATAACACATAAATGAAGAAGAAAAAAAGAAGGGATGATCAAAGCTCCTACACGTATGTCTGTGCATCTGCTGAGATGTACATGCATTGTTGATAGAGACGAAAAGCACAGCAGACAAACACTTTACTTTGACAGGCTCTTCATTTTGATGCCAAAGACTAACAGACAATTTCACCAAATTTCAATACCCAGCTTGAAATCAGCATTTATCATTACTCAATGATCATAACTTTGTACAAAATGAGTTAAATAGAAATTACTGTTCATACATTAAGTTTGAATTGAGGAAGAAACTGTTTAAAATGATTTCAAAAGTTGATAGCAATTCACCTAAGAATTGTTGTGAGCTGTGAGGATTAGAATCAACAAATGATAATAAGGGAACCCAATTCTGCCAAGATTCACATGCACCACACAAAAAATACATGTGTGGGACATCTACGTGTATTTATCATTCAAATAACTATTTTAGAGTTTCAGATATCTTAATACTTAACATATTCCAATATTTATGTGATTGAATAGTAGTAGGAGTGGGCTATAAATGGAGATTATTTTTGTTTCATCCTGAGTAACAGCTTTTTTTCTGTCTACTATATCCTATCTCAACATGTAAATGACAAAATTTTGACCTGCGTCCCAAAAAAAGTGTGCAGGCAAAAATCCAAGATGGCCGCCATTTTTCCTGCTAAAAATCTACATTTTCAGCCATAATTTTGCCATTTTTGGGTCTTTTAGCTGGTTGTGGTGTTCTAATCTATGTATTGGCAGGCAGGCAATCTGTTTATGCAACAAGAAGTATGTCAACCCTTCACCTGTAGAAATAACCCTCTATAATCCCTGCATCGGGAGCGAAATTAGCCCCGCCCTCTTGACATTTTTCTTGATAATCTGTCAATGCAAAAATATTTCGGACAAAAATATTCTTGACCTTTCAATTGATATTTCACACACATTTTAAGACCTATTTGCGAAAATCGTGGTACGGTTGCAGAGAAATAACACATTCCAATCGACCCAATCTTTTGAAAAATAAAAGCGGTTCCAATGCTTTGTGTGTGTACAATGTATTTTGGTGCAAGTGCGTACATTGATCTAATTTACTAATTTTCCTCTCGTTCCACCCTGAGATCTCATTATTTATCACCTGACTGTGACCAACTTGGTGTGTCCAAATCTTCATTATGTATTTTACAAGAATACATAGCCAAATTATTGATATCTTTTTTTATTCTTCAATAAAACACATTCTTCTGACAACATTTACGGTAAAACCATACATGTGTACACCACATAAGCATTGGAACCTGCCTATTTTTTCTGGAGAATATTGGTCAACAAAAACTGCTATATCTCTGCAACCCTACCCCGATATTTACGCATATGGTCTTAAGATGTGTGTGAGATGTAAAATAAAAAAAGTTCTGACATTTTCAGCGCAAATATTTTTGCACTAAAAATTATATCGGAAAAAGTTAGAGCGGCAGGGCAAGTAGTCCCCTAATACAGGGATATTGAGGGAATTTCTACAGGTGAAGGAACCGTTGACACTACTTCTTGTTGCATAAACAGATTGCCTGCCCTCCAATACATAGGATTAGACACCAGAACCAGCTAAAAAGACCCCAGAATAGCAAAATTATGGCTAAAAATGTGATTTTTCAGGAAAATGGCGGCCATCTTGGATTTTTGCCCTGCACACTTTTTTGTGGGACGCAAGGTCAAAAATTTTGTCATTTCATGTTGAGGTTGGATATATGGAACAGAATAAAACTGTTACCAGGGTAAAATAACAAAAAACACATTTTTTACCTACTTATAGCCCACTCCTAATAGTAGTAAGAAATAAAATTTTCAAAATATTCTGTACAAACCCTATAAGAAATGTATGTGTACAACTGTCATGTTCACAGTAAAGTTTTAGCAGAATAATAGGAAAATGATTACATTACTTCTTATTTGGCCAATCTGTTGCCTAGAACATAGGTATGATATCATATCAAACACATAATTCTCAAAAGCCAGGGCAAAAAAATATTTGGATCCGATTCAAAATTGGGATTTTACACATGTAAAGTCTATGGAAGATGTAAGGGTAACGTCAGTTACGTAACGTCAGTTACCAACATGTCTTCACAAAAGTTTCCGTAGCATAAACAAAAATTATGAAAATCTCTTCTTATTTTGCAAATCTGTTCATAAAGACCTAGGTATGATGTCATATAAGACTTATCATTATAACACGTCGTGGACATGAGATATTGAGATTTGATCAAACACCCTGATTTTGCATGTCCGTTTTCTGTAACGTCAGTTACCGCCACGTTTTCACTTGGCGTTTCAATGGAAATGATGTTTAGGTGGAATTTTTTTATACAATGCCTTGCTCTACACTTACTTCTTTAGGTATGTTAATTTGAAGACCCATGTATTTTAATTTATGTAACTACAACACGAAGAATGTAGAAAATTCTGGTTGTGTGTAACGTCAGTTACCGTGGAATTGCCCATATGCAGATTGCTCAAAAAGTATTTGAGGTAAAAGTATGAAACGTAGCAGGCTTATTTATTCTAATATACCTCAAATACATATAAGTGTAATAAAATTTGGTCAAATAGGGAGGGTGGATTTGCCCCCACCCTTGGTGGTGAGATGACCAAAATAACCATGCCCATTGATAGTTAAGACTATTTTTTTCATTTAATACACTCCTTGTAAATGTATATTCTTTAAAAGGAAATTTCATGAGCAATTCAAATATTTTGAAATATTAAGGGTCATTGGAACGGGGGACTTAAAGACATGAAATCTTTAGCTTCCATGGGTAGTTTGACACCATGGATGTTTACCCAGTAACAGGTGTAATCCATCACCTGACCACTGCCAGACCTTAGTGCCTTGTACAGTATATTCCGTCCATCCCCCCATCTGGTAAAGTCATTAAATCTCGGTTTCCCTGGCCTATCATGCCCGAAGCTCTCCGTGGTGGGACAGATTGTTTTGCTGTGGTCCAGAAATTTAGCTTTAAGACTGTTATTTCCAGTGCTTTTCACCAAGTCTGGGATCAGCAAATTTAGATCCACAACCCATGAAATCTGAAGATTCCCCGTCTTTAAATAGGGACACTGAATTAAAAATTTGTGGCCCTTCAAAAATAATTTTGAAATCCCCACTTAAGATGTACATGTAACTACTTCACCCTGTGTTGTTATGAATGCCATTTTTGGCATTCTCAGGAAATTTCCTTTCAGAATATATATACTTTTGTAGGGAAAGGCTTTTTTGCTTTACGTTATGACACTTTGATCCTGAAAGGGGCAAGATTTTTAGATTTTTCAATTGGTGGTGTAACATAAAAAAGGGCGACTTGGGGGTGAGTTCCCAACGCATGGCTAAAGCATAATGATGATATTCAGAGACATTTCAACCATTTTAAAGGTATTTAAATTGTCAACTGAGTGAAAATTACTAAAATCATTTAAATACGATTGGCGTAAGTGCCGTAGTCTAGTGATCGTATCACTCGACTGGGAATGCAAAGGTCGTGGGTTCGATTCCCGCACCGGCACTTACGTCCACTCCACCCAGGTGCAAATGGGTACCCGGGAGGATAATTCCATATAAGGCGCCTATAAATGGCTGACTACAAAATATGGAAATTAATCCAGTGATTGGGGTAATAATATACTGTAAAGCGCTTTGAGCCAATATGGGAAAAGCGCATTATAAATAATGGGTATTATTATTGTCCCCGCCGAACGAGTTCGAGCAGGGGACTATGAAACGGGCTCCGTACGTGTGTATGTGTGTGTGTCCGTCCGGTTTTCGTCCGTGCGTCCGTATGTGATCAAAATCTTCAATTTGCTACTCCTTCGCCATTTTCATCCGATTTCGATTCCGTTTGCTTTATATGATAGCACTAGGTGATGGCTACCAAACTTCTTCACAGAATTTTGACCTTTGACCTTTGACCCTGATTTTTTACCTATATTGTTAATTGGCTACAAAATGCTACTCCTTCGCCATTTTTCATCCGATTTTCGATTCTGTTTGCTTTATATGATAGCACTAGGTGAGGGACTACAAAACTTCTTCACGAATTTTGACTTTTGACCCCTTTGACCTTTGACCTTCATTTTTGACCTATATTGGTAATTGGCTACAACATGCTACTCGTCGCCATTTTCATACCGATTTGAATCCGTTTGCTTTATATGATAGCACTAGGTGAGGGCTACAAAAGTAATTCACGGAATTTTGACTTTTGACCCCTTGACCTTTGACCTTCATTTTGACCTATATTGTTAATTGGCTACAAAATGCTACTCCTTCACCATTTTTCTTCCGATTTCGATTCCGTTTGCTTATGTGTAGCACTAGGTGATGGCTACAAAATTTCTTCACCGAATTTTGACCTTTGACCTTTGACTTTATTTTTTACCTATATTGTTAATTGGCTACAAAATGCTACTCCTTCGCCATTTTTCATCCGATTTCGATTCCGTTTGCTTTATGTGATAGCACTAGGTGAGGATTACAAAATTCGTCACGGAATTTTGAATTTTTGACCCCTTTGACCTTTGACCTTCAATTTTACTTATATTGTACATTGGCTACAAAATGCTACTCCTTCACCAATTTCATCCGATTTCAATTCCGCTTGCTTTATGTGATAGCACTACGTCATAGCTACAAAACTTCTTCACAGAATTTTGACCTTTGACCTTTGACCTATATTGTTAATTGGCTACAAAATGCTACTCCTTCGCCATTTTTCATCCGATTTCGATTCTGTTTGCTTTATGTGATAGCACTAGGTGAGGACTACAAAACTTTCTCACAGAATTTTACTTTTGACCCCTTTGACCTTGACCTTCATTTTGACCTATATTGTAATTTGGCTACAAAATGCTACTCCTTCGCCATTTTCATCCGATTTCGATTCCGTTGCTTTATGTGATAGCACTAGGTGAGGACTACAAAACTTCTTCACAGAATTTGACTTTGACCCCTTTGACCTTGACTTGACTTTGACCTATATTGTACATTGGCTACAAAATGCTACTTCTTCGCCATTTTTTACCCGATTTCGATTCTGTTTGCCTTATAAATGTGATAGCACTGATCGTGATATAATGGGAATTTTACATTATCGGCGGGGACATATATTACGCATCGCATAATTTACTAATCCACTTGTTATTATTATGTCCTAATAATTTTGGCCACCACTGTATGGCCATGCGTTTTGAATTGGGCCAGTAAAAAGGTGGATCTGTGACATCTGCGCGACACTTTTGGGTACATTCCATTAATTTTCTCAGCTGATATACAAGCTATGATGTTGTATTTTGGGTCAAAATAAAGCTTATGGTGAGAGGAATACAGTCATTCCAAAAAAAAAAAAAAAAAATAATGTTGATTTTTTTTCTTAATTAGTCATTAAAGGGGAATCCAACCCAAGGAGAGAGTCAACCTTACAGGAAAGAGGAAAATGAGAGGAGCAATCTAAAAAAAGTTTCATCAAAATCGGTTATAAAATAAGAGAGTTATGGAAGTTTGAAAAGTCTAGTTGTTCCTTCTATGGGGATCCTCAAATTGGCACCATCAGCTTCAAAATGGCCGATCTCATGGACAACTCTCCATTCATTTTGTACACAAATTTTCAGATTTTCCCCATTTTCTTTCGATATACTGTATAAGCCGATATTTCCGCGTACAGATATTTTCGCGATTTTTGACCAGTTGGGGAAATTCGCGGGAGCAAAATTTCGCGATTTTGGTGATGATTTCATTACCATAAATAGCCTTGTAATGAAGTGGAAATTTTCGCGATGACTGACTCGCGAAATTCGCGAAAATAAAGTCACCGCGAAAATAACCACTTATACAGTATATCATACCTCCTTCTAAGCTCAACATATGTTGTGTGAAATATATTTTTCCATGACATATTTTGAGCTCAGAAGTAAAGAAGACAAATTTCGAAAGAAAATGGGGAAAATCTGAAAATTTTTGTACAAAATGAATGGAGAGTTGTCCATGAGATCGGCCATTTTGAAGCCGATGATGCCAATTTGAGGATCCCCATAGAAGGAACAAGTAGACTTTTCAAACTTCCATAACTCTCTTATTTTATAACCGATTTTGATGAAACTTTTTTTAGATTGCTCCTCTCATTTTCCTCTTTCCTGTAAGGTTGACTCTCTCCTTGGGTTGGATTCCCCTTTAATTAGCAACATGAGTGGGGTGGAAGAAGATCAGGAGGTGGAGGATCAAGAGGTGCAAATTCTACTGGAAG
Organism: Paracentrotus lividus; assembly: GCA_940671915.1. Classification (NCBI taxonomy): domain Eukaryota; kingdom Metazoa; phylum Echinodermata; class Echinoidea; order Camarodonta; family Echinidae; genus Paracentrotus; species Paracentrotus lividus. The sequence continues at coordinate 2,396,595 of CALNVZ010003432.1, read as the reverse complement.
CACATTGATGGACTGCAGTCACCATAGATCATGCAATTATGGATTTTTAATTCATCATGATGATATTTAGTTTAGATTAGCTTCAACTAAAATTTAATGAAATTAAGCTTAATTATTAATTAGTTTTTACTAATTAAGCCCAAGAGCAACATACCTGGCTGCTTGATTGCACGAGCAAACAGTGTCTTTTTCTTAGCGATGTGTAATAAATACTTCAGTTAAGGTTACTTTTAAGACGTGTGAGATTGTTTGAATATAAAATATTTAGAAAGGAAAATATTCATTTATCGTATTTCTTTAGTAAAACAATTTAACCAATTAACAAATAAACAGTGAACTATTGTGATTTTATCATGCAGACAATTGGTGAGAATTATGGCACATGTGAAGAGAGAAAGTACAACCTGGCAGATATACACCTTGGTAGTGATTTATAAATACACTGCAGAATTAAATTTGATTGTATAATTGATGCCAAAAAATTACTTTACTGTTATTGTTTTGTTTTATTTCATGTAACACCTGACATGGTCATTTTGATCATGATGAGATTCACGTCACATATATATAGTTTGGTTCCAGAGGATGCATTTTTTATGTTCTAAATTTATCTTTTAAGAATCAATTTGTTAATAGTTAGTTTTCTTTCTATTTCCTAAATAATTTTGAGTGTTTTAAGAATTTATTTTGGCAAATAATACATTTCTATGATAATATCTAGAAATATTCCATTGTAAAAATTATGAATAATGAGGCTTGCGCAAAATTATTTTAATAACCTTAGACCCTAGAATGTTATATATGTCTGAAAAGCTCTGAATGAGAGGAATTCAAAAATGCCAATTTTAAAGATGTGGCATACACCAATACTTCTTTTTTTCCTGTTTCAAAGTTTGGTCTTTGTTGCCATGGTTTTCAGGTATGTTTGGTTCCATAACTTCTAATGCTTACACCCAATGCCAATTTTAGGAGCTTTCTGAAATCCTCAGTTAATTTCCTTTTAGAAAATATATACTTTTATGTATAATGGGTGTAGTATTTAAAGTTAAAAAGATTCAAATAAAAAAGACACAATTTTCATGTTGCAAAATCATGTCACACGAAACTGGCCCAATTCAAAACGCATGGCCGTATATCAAAAAGCAAGGTTCAAATCTTTTCATATGGGGCGTAGCCTGGACTACCACTCAGCATACTAGCTACACATACATGCATGTACAGGCTACACACAGAGCAGCTCTACACTCTGCACTCTAAGGTCCACACACGCACACATATGTGAATTTAACCAGACAGCAACATGACAATTTCTGACAAAATTAATTTTAGAAAGTTAGTGTTTCAAGGTAAACTGCTTGTTGCAAAAAGTGACCGAAGTTAGACACTGCAAGTTTGTAAGGATTGAATGTTCAATCTCATACTTCCAAATTCACCTTCTCAACAGACTAGTTTATCCATGTTTCTTTCCTGGCCACATAGTAACAAGGTATCCAAACAACCCATAATAAAAGAATTAACTACATGTACAATACATGGAAATTGGAATCCAGTTTGCATACACTCGTTGTTGCTATGTTGGGCAAGCCTCAGACAAGTTTGCAGGTTTTCAAGAACAACCTTTGTATAAAATGTACTATGCATAATTTTTTTTTTGGAAACGTGTATTAATTATTCAGTATAGAAAAAAGAGATATTCATGAATGTTGAATTTCTTGAAAAATATCACTTTATGCTACAGACACTTACATTGAGTTACGTCCGGTTGCGTCCAAAAATTATTTTCTTTTCTTTGGATCCCCACGGATGCCTTCCCGTCATAGCCAGCAGTGGAAATATATAATTTCGTTCATCCAATAAAACGAAGAAATGCGTAAGAAATGATAGAATAGAAGATGAAATAAGGATAAAACAACAAAAACATAACTATTAAAAAGTAAGTGTCTGTGTGACTGTAGCATTACATTATGTCATTAAAATTCTCATTTTATGAATATACATAGATGCAATAATTTCCATCAATATATCTTCGCCAAAGTTACGAGGAAAACAGTTTCTAAAGAAATAAAGTTAAAATTTATCATAAAACAATATAGAAAATGCATGGAAAGTTGTGCCCCTATGACATCACAGAATTGTGACGGTGTTGCCAATTTGGCATAGCAATCAATTTTTTTGTATGCATCGTAAAGATATTCATAACTTTCTTATTAATCTGATTTTCTTCAAACTTTTTGTATTCTGTTTTTCTAACTTTTCTGCTTTTTATAATTCAAGCAACTTATTTTTGGTCCAGACCTTCCCTTTAAATTACTGAAATTATTTAGGGCCATGAATGGTTCTGTTCTTTGCTTGACAATAGTTTCAGAATATGCTAGTACAATTACTGCTAATACAATAATGTGTGTCTGAAATTATTTGACGGCAGTAAAAGGAATTATCTATTGCTGTAATGTTCACTATTGGACAATTTAACTTTCTCTATACAAGAAATTAAGGGGGGGGGGGGTTATAGGCTAATTGTTACACTTCTATTTGGCTTATTTCTGAAGAAATGAAAAGAAATAACTCTCCAAAAACATATATTAGTAGAGAGGTTTGAGTATTGATCAGTTGCTTCACTATCAGTATGAAACTAATCATCAACCATATTCCTTTGCTTTATTGAATAAGTATAAATTGTAATTCAACTGGTTATTGAAAATTACAACTTTGAAAATTAGCATTGCTTTGATGCTGTTGTCTTGATATTCACATATCACATCTTTAATACTTAATCAATGCAAAGACATTTTGAAAAAGTAGTTTGACCCTGCTGTTTTATTGTTTCAATGAGAACAATTGATGTAGGTTTTCCCGGCCATTTTCATGCTGCATTCACTCAATTACATGTGTGCAGTGCTCAGTCAATTTAGCTGATTTTTTTTTGCCTGTGCTTAAACTGGCATTTCAATTTCGCACTTTATGCATTCTACATATATAGGCAATTCCATGAAAAATGATACCCAAGGGTGAAAAAATGAAAGTAGAGAAACAAGTTTGTTTTAATCTGTAAAGTATTCAGGAAGGGTTATATCAACAAGATATAATAAAATAAATTGTTGTTCAAGTCAGAAAACATATTTTTTCAGTTGTTGAAAAAAGTTGTTTATTCCAAAATATTGCCATAAAATTCGGTGCTTTTTGCATATATATATTTGTTCTTGAGGAAAAATGTCACCATATAATGACTTTCAGATGATTATTTTTACATGTATGTTATGTTAAAGCTCAGGACCAAATTATACATCATCCACCAGGATTTTGGAAGGAAAAAAACATTTTCTGAAAAATAGCCATTTCAAACTTTTTTATTTCCATCGCGCTTGAAGTGTAATGTCCGTAACGTTTTAGATACATAAGTTTTTATAGCACCCTGTGTTTTGGTCGAATTTTGTTGCAAATTCAAACACAAAGCTAAAATATGTTATCTCACAACATATCCAGAGGTTTTTTAGTAATTTTCCATAATTCATGAGAAAAAAGCGTTACGGACATTACACATTTGTAGCACAGATGAAAATGCATGCGATTACAGGATATTGTTTTGATTCTATACTGCAATATGGAAATCTATCAATAAATAGATGCTGACCTTTAATTTTATCATCAATTTTGTGACATTACAGGTAATTTTGAACATTTTTTTAGTCAACTAATTAAAACCTGTAAACCATGCATGCATTCACTCCCAGTCATACTCAGAAGCAAAATAGAGCAAGCTTGGTGGACACATCTTCAGTGTCACTGGGGGACAAGAGGAGGATGAGGATAAGGTGAAAAGGGTTAGAATATACAAGCTAAGAACAGATTCCAGACAGGATAGTTTTAAGTCCAAACAACAATAAATGTATCTTTATTCTAAGACTCTTGAATCAAAACCTTAGCTGCCACTAGCTTTTCCCAAAGTCCCTTCCTTCTCTACACAGTCTGTTCTCCTAATCACAAGGTAACCCGATCACTCGAGTGCTAACAATTATGTGTGCACGTATTTGATATCTAATCCCTTACATTGGTGCAACCACATCCTTCTTTGACAACTGCTCCTATAGATATGATATTTTGTTCATGTGGGGTTTCAGACAAAACAAAATTTGCAAAGTACTTTGTTGCACAAATAAGAAGGATCTACATGTATACTGATGGGTACACGATGAAGCTTTTGAAGAGACAAAGTTTCACAAATTTCTTTATACAGTAAAGAAGAGGAGTCATTTGTGGAACAGGGCCAAATCATAGCATTGCTACCTACTCCTACTGTGGATAGAAGAAACCATATCTACAGGTCTCCAAACTGACATGGAAGCAGAATGAATGAATTACATGTCTGAAAAGACCTCTGACACTTGTCAATACTGAATTAATATTTACAAGACTGTAAATACAACGAACTGTGAAAAAGGATAATGGAAAAGCCTCCTTCAAGGTTCAAAATATCATATTGAATGTTTGATGAACAATATACATTAGTTTCAATAAGATTTGAAGTTTTATATTAGTGGAGAGTTAGGCTCAGCTTTGGGTGCCATTGTCCAGAGGTGCGATGCCGGTCGCTATGATCTTTAATCCATATTTTATAGAAACAATTTGAAAGAAACAGGACCTCTTTTCATGTGCTATTCAGTAGGCTCATCGATCGAACTGTGCGTGCTGCACATGCATTATGCATTTGGCATTGTGAATCTACTGGATAGGAAGAAAGCGGAACTTCTGCCAAAATGACTGTTTTTCTTTACAAAATAACGCATCTTATATGTGGTTTTTATGACAATGCCTTACAGTGTTAGATAGAAAAATGTTGGCCCTTTCATGTTTACATTGACTACAAATCATGAAAATGACCGAGTTAGATGCAAGGAGTAATGAAAGCACAAAACATGACTAATTTCTATAATACTGTCAGTGTACAAGAAATCGCTCCGCCACAGTCGGAAACAATCGCGTTTCAGAGGCCCGCGCTCAAGGGGTTAATGAGTCTGGAACAAGGTGAACAAAGGGTTGCTTTTTTTTTAGTGTTATCCTTATTTAAAGATCTCTTATTGAATTATTGAATTTTCTCATATCATGGCCTAAAATGAACCTATGTGTTTTAGTTACAAAAGAAACAAAAATAAATTCCAGTCCTTTGGTTGCCGACTTGATTCTTGAACACACTCGATCTCTCTTTAATATTGTCTTTTCATTTCTTACAAACGTTAAACTAAGCCGTAAATCCTCTTCTTTTGAGGTACTAATTGGGGGTTAAATATTTATATAATATTGACAGGCCTTGAGGGAGATACCGCAGATATTTCCCAAACAAGTCTCATATTGCCTCGAGTCGAAGGCGAGGGCAATATGGGTCTTGTGAGGGAAATATAGGAGGTATCTCCAGAAGGTAAAGCCAGTCAATATTATTATTATTACCTGTTAATCTCAATTAGCCCCATTTTAAAGAGAATAAAATAAGTTTACTTGATTTAAACTGGGCATTTGTCGTGGGATTTTTGTTTTCTTTTCTTTGTTTCTTCAGCATTCTGAGTTGAACCATTGTGACGCAATAATGCTTCTGTGCGTATCCATTGTCTTACTCTTTGTTAACGCGCATCATCTACTTACAATTACGCGTAGGACCCCCGACCAGACAAAATATGGATATTACGGACCGGCAATTTTGTACACAAACCCAATAGGGAATCACGGAGGAGGGGAGTATGGATAATACGGCCCGTTGTGGTACAACTGAGCCATTGTGACGTATTTTTTGTTTACCGGATCAATTAGGCAGACAAAATACACGCTATATCTCGTCTCCAAAATGCCTCATACAGGTAATAATGTTAGTTATTTAGATTAGATATTGACCCGTTCTCTAATTTTAAAGAATAGTTTTCTTCTCAGCTAAGCCACTGGAACCGCTGGCTAATTACAGCCACCGATCAATACTTCTTTATAGCTTGAGATACATCTGGGTTTTTGTGTGTGCGCGCGCCCATGTTAGAAAATTGCTCACACCTTGCGCTGATCCATTGAAATGTCATGGGCTAACAATAAAAGCAGTACAAAGGAGGATCAGCGAAACCGAAAATGCTAAAAATCGCTGATGGTCACTTATATACACCAGTTGGTTGACGCAATTTTTCCTGAGTGCCTGATAAATATATCTATTTAAAAAACTTATTTGTTAAATATATCAAATAGTTATGACATGTTTTTCACTAGAACATGTCACTCATTTCATGATTTAACTACTGCATATAGCAAAAATTCAACAAAAATAGTACAAAAGGTAAATTTTAAGGGGGTATTTGGTGATAAAGATGTGGCCATTAGGGAACCGAGTGTTCCCGTCCACGAGTGTGTTAGACGGGACCGGGGTATACCCGGTTCCCGCTCTCAACGGGTTAATGTATACTTTGAATGGGAAATTTTCTCTTTTATGTCCTTTTACGTATCATGTATTGGGGGCTCAATTCACCAATTTTTTGCTTTTAGGGGGCACCCAAGTCATTCAAACTTTATTTGCAGTTGTTATTCATGTTCTGTATGATGTGTATTTATATACAGTGCATATGAAAATAAACGCAACAAGATTTAATATCAAAGTTGTGAAGATTGTGTTAGTTTTACACGAAATTAAGTAGTAACACGTTAAAGCCACACATCTCCTCTTTCAGATGATATCTTATTTATTAATGGTCATGGTCATGGATGGCTGAGTAATCATTCTTTTTGGACAATGGGACAAAGAGGACATGAGGCCAAGATTTAGACATGGCTTCGAGAATCAAACTCATATTAATGATTCTTTTTCGGAAAATTGCAATGTCAAGTGGAGGGGTAATAAACACTTTGCTCTTGAGATAACCCCAAAGAAAAAATGTCTTAACAAGTCAGATCTGGAGATCGCAGTGGCCATACCACATCATGATAACAAGGGGAACACTGGATGCCCCAAAACCTCAGCAAATCCTCCTTTTTGTTATACCTGGTCAAACTTTTTGGCATCGAGTGCTTGCCTTGCCTATGAATTGGAGTGGCCACCGCGAGCTTGGTCTGACTTCTGACCTTTTTTTTTAAAGGGGGGGGGTTATCTGAAGAGCAAAGGGTTTTAGTACCCTCCACCCATCGCTCCCACCTGACATTGCAACTCTCCGAAAAAGAATCATTGATGAGTTTGATGCTCTACGCCCACCATGCCCTTTGATATGCAGGGCTGTGCGTGAGCTAATCTCTGTGTGGAAAGGAATGGGGGCCATGTTGATGGGCATGGATGTATGTTTAGAGAGGGCATCCTAAAATAAGATGGTAAGTTATTCCTATTTTGTTGGAGTTTACTTTTTAGTAAGATGCCATGATCTTGCTTGTCTGAAACTTAGCCCCAGGTCCACTTTGTCCATTGTCCAAAAAGAATGATAACTCAGCTTTCCCTGCCTTGTATGAATAAATAAGATATCATTGGAAACAGGAGATATGTGGCTTCAACGTGATACTACCACTTTGATGTAAACTAACACAGTATTTCAACTTTGAATCAAATTTTGTTGCGTTTTTTTTGAATGCACTGTATATGGGTAGTGCAGCATAACAAGGAAAATATTTGCTTGATCTGTTTTATACTGTTTTCATCCATTTTCATAAAATAGTTTGCAAAATGACTGGGTGCGTCTAGTTGATTGCTTTTCAGAATGTATTCATTATTGATGATCCTTTGAAGAGATTTATTGGATCTGTATCAAAATTGTATGTTATTTTTTTCAATTCAGAAGGTGACACACACAAAAAATGCCCAAACTTTATTGTCCAAACAGATATGACCGGATATTTATTCTGCCCCTTTTCTTGTTGGCGCCCGGCAGGTGCTGAACAGCACTAGAAGGACGTTGCTCTTAATAAGATTTTTTTGTAAAGAATGAAAAATACAATTCTGTGTTGATCATTAATGACAGGATGTCTTTGGGTCATTGAATCTGCTGAGGTAATGGTGCTCTCAAACCAGAATAACGCCCAACATGTGATAGACCAGAAAGACAGACCAGACCAGCAACAGGTGGTCCAAGCTAGCGTTCCATCTCTCATACTGATCCAGCAGGGTCGGTCACACCCTGACACAAGACCGCTGAACCAACCACAGCATGAAGCTTGTAAGCAGCACCAGAGCACAAAGGAAGCTGTATAAAGGTGGTTTTATCAAGGAGAGGATAAAGTTAACCCCAACATAGAAACTGTAGCATGCTGCAGCCCTGTGCCGACTAAAAAGAAGACCGGGTCAGTCAATTTAAATATTACATTAACTTTTTACCAAAGTATTTCTTCCTTTTTATCCCTTCTCTTTAGTTCACTCTTCATGTTTCTATTGCAAGGGTAACCTTTTTTGATCAATGTATTTAATATGCAGAGTCTGAATCAGTTTTCTAATTCAAGTACAAAAGAAATCAACAATACAAATAACAAAAAAATGAGAGAAAGGACTTAACCCTAAAGATTTTGACACAACATCAAGACTGTGGGGGGGGGGGGGGCTCATTTAGCCCCCCTAAGATCTCGGCGTTAAGCGCGCGATCGCGCCGAAAATTGGCACGCGCGTTACCCGCGTCATTCTCTCCAAAACTGAGAGTCATAATCTCCGAAAAATTTCATCACTATTATTTATGCTAATTTATGCATAAAATCTAAGATTTGCTCGAATTAATTAAATAAAGCTTAAAAGTGGTTAATTTTTGGTTTAAAGGCCTCTTTGTAGGCTTCTGGTGAAATGTGTTTTTTAAAAAAATCTGTGTCAAGTTTTTTTTCTATGTATTCTAATGTTTTTAAAATTTTCTTATGTATTTCTTTTTGTTTTCGACTTTTGATTTTTTATTGTTTTTAGATGGAAATCATTGGTGACACTATTTAATCATAAACAACTTAATGAATTGATTTTAATTAGTTAAAGGAAAAATAATGATACAATTTATAAATTTTTGGCTCAAAACACAATTTGCATTGGATTTTACACAAAATCGTATTTGAGCAACTTTGGGTCTGACGCCGGTTATAAATGTTACATAATTTTGGACTGCGTACCGGGCATCGCAAATTTGGTCTCAAAAGTTGCGCGAGACTTGAAAGAAATAGTCCTGAAGTTCAGTGATTTGTTTTCTGCGTTGCGGAGTTATCAAAAAATGTTGAGGGGGCTGAATGAGCCCCCCAGTCTATTTAGGGTAAGAAGAAAGTAGATCAATGTATTTTTTCTTCTCTCTCTCAAATTGGTGTAGTAGAGTTTAAAATGAGCCTTAACAGTTTTTATCACAATTTCTTACAAAATTCCTGTTTCTTTTAATGACCATAGTGTATCATTATAAACATTAGCTTTCAAAAGTAAACAAAATTAAAGTACCTATTAGAGGAATGTATATAACAAGTGAATTTTATTTTAAGTTCATATTAAGTTCATATTTTAAGGTCATATTGATTCTTCCTGAATATGTTCATAGCATTCACAATGGTGGGAATTTTTTATCAGAAAAATATGTCACAAATGTGTTTATTTTTCTGCAAAAGGCTTACAGGAAAACAAACCAAGAGAGGATGTAGGGCATTTAAAAACTTCTAGCCAAGCCCTCGTCAAAGTGCTACAGGACTATGTGCTCTTGGACAAGACAGGGGATCTGACGAAAGAATTCCTGGATATAGTGAACTCAGCACTGGAACTCAAAGACACTGAGCAGAAGATGAGGAAGTGGCAGAATTATCAGGACGAGATGAATTCATACCAGAGGATATCCAACGTCAAGTACAGGATACCCATTCCAGACCTGAATCAGATGACACTAAGTCAACAAAAAGGTGTGATTTGTTTTTGCCATATTTTCCTATATTTTACTATCCATACTCTATCTTGTGTCCATTGTATGATATATAAAATACGAAAAATGAACATTGAATCAACTCTATCTTGTGTTCATGATCTTCAACATGGAAATTTTGTTAAATTTGTTTCTGTAGGAAGTCATTTGCCATCATTACCTAACCTCCAGATTATATTATTATTTTGTAACTCTCAGGTCGCATGGCTGTAGTATGACTCGGAGATAGCTTCGACAAAGAGCTGTCTTAGAGTTGAAGTTGAAGTAGAGACGATGGTACCCCCCTCCCCCAAAAAAAGACAACAACAAAGAAGTGAAGTGACTCAGTAGAAGAACCAAATGAAGAGCACCACCTAGTAGGAGAAAAACAATCAGAGTTTTGTAGAGAGTTTGCAGCGTAGTGCAGGGCAGATTGGAGTCTTCGCCTGTAAGACGTCTGATGGTGTTTTCCAGGAAGAAGTTGGATAATATTGTACAGATCAGCGCAAAAAGTATAGTTCCCATCAGACAATTCCTCCATCAATCATCGTAGAGAAACTTGAGGATCTGTAAGCCCAGAGAGCAGAGCTGAGCAACCAGCTAGACGCCACCCAGGAAGTAGATGTAGCCAAAGACATAATACATTTATTCCAGCAACAGACTTTGGATGTGCAATGAGCTGGGAAGGAAGTCCAGAACCTGTTGAACCATGCTATTATAATGGCCAACAGGTAAAAAAAAATGAAAGACAAAAAAAAGGAGAAAAACAGAAGTCATTCCTTCCTTCATAAGAAGTCATTTGCTACCATTACTCTTTCTTCATCTGAGCTTACATGGCTTCAGCAGGACTCAAAAATAGCTTCGACAAAGAGCTGCTTGAGAGGGAATCATTTGAAGTAGAGACAAAGGTGTCCAAAAAAGACAGGACAAAACGAAGGAAAAGACATTTGGTATCTTTTGCACTGCTGTATTTTCTTGAAGTGAGTCAGTGGAAGAACCAAATGAAAAGACCACTTAGTTGGAGAAAAACAAGCAGAGTTTTGTAGAGAGTTTGAAGCGTAATGCAGGGCAGATTGAGTCGTCGCCTGTCGGTGTACAATTAGATGGGAAGTCTAAAGTTATACGAAGGAGAGATCATCTGAAACTGCATGAAGCTGCAGACTAGAGATAAGGCTTTCGGAGGTGTTCAAGCAGCTAAGTGAAAGTTGTTCTGGTGGTCTATTCCGGATGAGTTAGATAGTGTTTTACGGATCAGCTCCAGATAGTGTTCTTCCAGCAGTTCCGCTATCAAGCATCCTTGAAAACTTGAGGATCTGTTAAGCCCAGAGGCAGAGCTGAGAAGTAAGACAAAGCGTGACAAGATAAGGGCTGAGGAGTGTCAGCAGGCTAGGTGAAAGTCGTCGTGGTTCTATTCTGACAGAAGTAAGATAATGTTTTTTACGATCAGCACCAATAGTATAATGTTCTTCAAGCAGTTCCGCTATCAAGCATCCTTGAAAACTTGAGGATCTGTAAGCCAGAGAGCAGAGCTGAGAGAAGACAAACGTGTCCAAACAACAACGGACAAACGAAGGAAAGACATTTGGTTTCTTTTGCACTGCTGTATTTCTTGAAGTGAGTCAGTGGAAGAACAAATGAAAAGACCACCTAGTTGGAGAAAAACAAGCAGAGTTTTGTAGAAAGTTTGAAGCGTATGCAGGGAGATTGAGTCGTCGCCTGTCGGTGTACAATTAGATGGGAAGTCTAAAGGTATACGAGAGGGAGGATCATCTGGACTGCATGAAGAGCAAACTGAGATAAGGCTTCTGGAGTGTTCAAGCAGCTAGGTGAAAGTTGTCTGGTGGTGCTATTCCGGACTGAAGTTAGATTATGTTTCTACGGATCAGCTCCAAAAGCATAGTGTTTCCAAGCAGTTCCCTATCAAGCATCCTTGAAAAACTGAGGATCTGTAAGCCCAGAGAGCAGAGCTGAGAAGTAGAGACAAAGGTGTCCAAAGGTGTAGAGACAAAGGTGACTAGAGATAAGGCTGATGGAAGTGTTCAAGCAGCTAGGTGAAAAGTCGTCTGGTGTTCTATTCTGGACAGAAGTAAGATAATGTTCTACGGATCAGCACCAATAGTTATAATGTTCTTCAAGCAGTTCCGCTATCAAGCATCCTTGAAAACTTGAGGATCTGTAAGCCCAGAGAGCAGAGCTGAGAAGTAGAGACAAACGTGTCCAAACGAGACAAACAGTTCAAAACGAAGGAAAAGACATTTGGTTCTTTTGCACTGCTGTATTTTCTTGAAGTGAGTCAGTGGAAGAAACCAAATGAAAAGAACACCTAGTTGGAGAAAAACAAGCAGAGTTTTGTAGAAAGTTTGAAGCGTAATGCAGGGAAGATTGGAGTCGTCGCCTGTCGGTGTACAATTAGATGGGAAGTCTAAAGGTATACGAGAGGGAGGATCCTCTGGAACTGCATGAAGCAGCAAACTAGAGATAAGGCTTCTGGAGGTGTTCGAGCAGCTAGGTTAAAAGTTGTCGTGGTGCTATTCCAGACAGAAGTTAGATAATGTTTTACGGATCAGCACCAAAAGTATAGTTTTCTTCAAGCAGTTCCGCTATCAAGCATCCTTGAAAAACTGAAGGATCTGTAAGCCTAGAGAGCAGAGCTGAGCAACCGGCTAGCTCCGCCACCCAGGAAGTAGATGTAGCCAAAGACATAATACATTTATTCCAGCAGCAGACTTTGGATGTGCAATGAGCTGTGAAGGAAGTCAAGAACCTGTTGAACCATGCTATTTCTAATGGCCAACAGGTATAAAAAAAATGAAAGACAAAAAAAGGAGAAAAACAAAGTCATTCATTCCTTCATAAGAAGTCATTTGCTACCATACTCTTTCTTCTTCTGAGCTTACATGGCTTCAGCAGGACTCAAAAATAGCTTCGACAAAGAGCTGTTTGAGAGGAATCGTTTGAAGTAGAGACGAAGGTGTCCAAAAACCAACTGGACAAAACGAAGGAAAAGACATTTGGTTTCTTTTGCACTGCTGTATTTTCTTGAAGTGATTCAGTGGAAGAACCAAATGAAAAGACCACCTAGTTGAGAGAAAACAAGCAGAGTTTTGTAGAGGTTTGAAGCGTAATGCAGGGCAGATTGGAGTCGCGCCTGTCGGTGTACAATTAGATGGGAAGTCTAAAGTTATACGAGAGGAAGATCATCTGAAACTGCATGAAGCTGCAGACTAGAGATAAGGCTTCTGGAGGTGTTCAAGCAGCTAGGTGAAAAGTTGTCTGGTGGTCTATTCCGGACTGAAGTTAGATAGTGTTTCTACGGATCAGCTCCAAAAGCATAGTGTCTCTCAAGCAGTTCCGCTATCAAGCATCTTGAAAATCTGAGGATCTGTAAGCCCAGAGAGCAGAGCTGAGAAGTAGAAGACAAAGGTGACTAGAGATAAGGCTGATGGAAGTGTCAAGCAGCTAGGTGAAAAGTCGTCTGGTGGTTCTATTTGGACAGAAGTAAGATAATGTTCTACGGATCAGCACCAATAGTATAATGTTCTTCAAGCAGTTCCGTATCAAGCATCCTTGAAAAACTTGAGGATCTGTAAGCCAGAGAGCAGAGCTGAGAAGTAGAGACAAACGTGTCCAAACAGACAACAGACAAAACGAAGGAAAAGACATTTGGTTTCTTTTGCACTGCTGTATTTTCTTGAAGTGAGTCAGTGGAAAAACCAATGAAAAGACCACCTAGTTGGAGAAAAACAAGCAGAGTTTTGTAGAAAGTTTGAACGTAATGCAGGAAGATTGGAGTCATCGCCTGTCGGTGTACAATTAGATGGAAGTCAAGGTATCGAGAAGGAGGATCATCTGAACTGCATGAAGCAGCAGACTAGAGATAAGGCTTCTGAGGTGTCGAGCAGCTAGGTGAAAAGTTGTCTTGGTGCTATTCCAGACAGAAGTTAGATAATGTTTCCGGATCAGCACCAAAGTATAGTTTCTTCAAGCAGTTCCGCTAGAGATAAGGCCTGAGGTGTCAAGCAGCTAGGTTGAAAGTTGTCTGGTGGTGCTATCCGGACTGAAGTTAGATAGTGTTTCTACGGATCAGCTCCAAAAGCATATATTCTTCAAGCAGTTCCGCTATCAAGCATCTTCAAAACTTGAGGATCTTAGCCCAAGAGCAGAGCTGAGAAGTAGAGACAAAGGTGTCAGTGTGTAGAGCAAAGGTACTAGAGATAAGGCGGTGATGGAAGTGTCAAGCAGTAGGTGAAAGTCGTCTGTGGTTCTATTCTGGACAGAAGTAAGATAATGTTTTCTACGGATCAGCACCAATAGTATAATGTTCTTCAAGCAGTTCCGCTATCAAGCATCCTTGAAAAAACTTGAGGATCGTAAGCCCAGAGAGCAGAGCTGAGAAGTAAGACAAACGTGTCCAAACAAGACAACAGGACAAAAAGGAAAGACATTTGGTTTCTTTGCACTGCTGTATTTTCTGAAGTGAGTCAGTGGAAGACCAATGAAAAGACCACCTAGTTGGAGAAAAACAAGCAGAGTTTTGAAGATTTGAAGCGTAATGCAGGCAGATTGGAGTCGCTCGCCTGTCGGTGTACAATTAGATGGAAGTCTAAAGGTATACGAGAGGGAGGATACTTTGGAACTGCATGAAGCAGCAGACTGAGATAAGGCTTCTGGAGGTGTTCGAAGCAGCTAGGTGAAAAGCGTCTGGTGGTGCTATTCCGGACAGAAGTATAATAATGTTTCTACTGATCAGCACCAAAAGTATAGTGTTCTTCAAGCAGTTCCGTTCAGCATCCTTGAAAAACTTGAGGATCTGTAAGCCCAGAGAGCAGAGCTGAGAAGTAGAGACAAAGGTGTCCAAAAAGACAACAGGACAAAACGAAGGAAAAGACATTTGTTTCTTTTGCACTGCTGTATTTCTTGAAGTGAGTCAGTGGAAAAACCAAATGAAAAGACACCTAGTTGGAGAAAAACAAGCAGGTTTTGTAGAAGTTTGAAGCTAATGCAGGGAAGATTGGAGTCATCGCCTGTCGGTGTACAATTAGATGGAAGTCTAAGGATACGAGGGAGATCATCTGAACTGCATGAAGCAGCGATAGAGATAAGGCTTCTGGAGGTGTTCGAGAGCTAGTGAAAGTGTCTGGGGTGCTATTCAGACAGAAGTTTAGATAATGTTTCTACGATCAGACCAAAAGTATAGTTTCTTCAGCAGTCCGCTAGAGATAAGGCTTCTGGAGGTGTTCAAGCAGCTAGGTGAAAGTTGTCTGGTGGTGCTATTCCGGACTGAAGTTAGATAGTGTTTCTACGATCAGCTCCAAAAGATTTTCTTCAAGCAGTTCCGCTATCAAGCATCCTTAAACTTGAGGATCTGTAAGCCCAGAGAGCAGAGCTGAGAAGTAGAGACAAGTGTCGAGGTAAGAAAGTGACTAGAATAAGCTGATGGAAGTGTTCAGCAGTAGGGAAAAGTCGTCTGGTGGTTCTATTCGGACAGAAGTAAGATAATGTTTCTACGGATCAGCACCAATAGTATAATGTTCTTCAAGCAGTTCGCTATCAAGCATCCTTGAAAAACTGGGAATCGTAAGCCAGAGAGCAGAGCTGAGAAGTAGAGACAAACGTGTCCAAACAAGACAACAGGACAAAGAAGGAAAAGACATTTGGTTTCTTTGCACTGCTGTATTTCTTGAAGTGAGTCAGTGAGAACCAAATGAAAAGACACCTAGTTGGAGAAAAACAAGCAGAGTTTTGTAGAGAGTTTGAAGCGTAATGCAGGCAGATTGGAGTCGTCGCCTGTCGGTGTACAATTAGATGGAAGTCTAAGGTAGGACGAGAGGGAGGATCTTCTGCAACTGCATGAAGCAGCAGACTAGAGATAAGGCTTCTGGAGGTGTTCAAGCAGCTAGGTGAAATGTCATCTGGTGGTGTTATTCCAGACAGAAGTTAGATAATGTTTCTATGGATCAGCACCGAAAGTATAGTGTTCTTCAAGCAGTTCCGCTATCAATCATCCTTGAAAAACTTGAGGATCTGTAAGCCCAGAGAGCAGAGCTGAGAAGTAGAGACAAAGGTGTCCAAAAAAGACAACAGGACAAAACGAAGGAAAAGACATTTAGTTTCTTTAGCACTGCTGTATTTTCTTGAAGTGAGTCAGTGGAAGAACCAAATGGTCGTCTGGTGGTGCTATTCCAGACAGAAGTTAGATAATGTTTCTATGGATCAGCACCGAAAGTATAGTGTTCTTCAAGCAGTTCCGCTATCAAGCATCCTTGAAAAACTTGAGGATCTGTAAGCCCAGAGAGCAGAGCTGAGAAGTAGAGACAAAGGTGTCCAAACAAAACAAGAGGACAAAACGAAGGAAAAGACATTTGGTTTCTTTTGCACTGCTGTATTTTCTTGAAGTGAGTCAGTGGAAGAACCAAATGAAAAGACCAACCTAATTGGAGAAAAACAAGCAGAGTTTTGTAGAGAGTTTGAAGCGTAATGCAGGGGAGATTGGAGTCATCTCCTGTCGGTGTACAATTAGATGGGGAATCTAAAGGTATACGAGAGGGAGGATCATCTGAAACTGCATGAAGCAGCAGACTAGAGATAAGGCTTCTGGAGGTGTTCAAGCAGCTAGGTGAAAAGTCGTCTGGTGATGGTATTCCGGACAGAAGTTAGATAATGTTTCTACTTATCAGCACCAAAAGTATAGTGTTCTTCAAGCAGTTCCGCTATCAAGCTTCCTTGAAAAACTTGAGGATCTGTAAGCCCAGAGAGCAGAGCTGAGCAACCAGCTAGACTCAACCACCCAGGAGGTAGATGTAGCCAAAGACTTAATACATTTATTCCAGCAACAGACTTTGGATGTGCAATGAGCTGTGAAGGAACTCCTGATCCTGTTGAACCATGCTATCTCTAATGGCCAACAGGTAAAAAAAAAAGTGAAAGACAAAAAAAGGAGAAAAACAGAAGTCATTTCTTCCTTCATAAGAAGTCAATTGTTATCATTACTCATTCTTCTTCGAGGATCATCTGAAACTGCATGAAGCAGCAGACTAGAGACAAGGCTTCTGGAGGTGTTCAAGGAGCTAGTTGAAAAGTCGTCTGGTGGTGTTTTTCCGGACAGAAGTGAGATAATGTTTGTACGGTTCAGCACCAAAAGTACAGTGTTCTTCAAGCAGTTCCACGATCAAGCATCCTTGAGAAACTTGAGGATCTGCAAGCCCAGCGACAAGAGCTGATCAACTAGCTAGAATTTGCCATCCAGGAAGTAGATGTAGCCACAAAGATAAAGCATATGGTACCTCAAGGGAGATGCTTGCATGGTGGATTCGAATACGGTGGTGAGGTTTACGGTTTACTATGCGGTAAGTCCTCAAAACTACTGTTTGAGTGAGTGGAAGAGGAAATGGAGAGTTACAGAAAGCTGTAAATTTATTGACGATGTAAAGAGTAGAATTAGAGGTAGTCTTTATTGATTTAGTCCTGAAAAGGACTGTAAACTAGTTGAGAAGAGGAGATGCGAGGAAGGCTTGTAGTATTAGTAAAGAGTGCTTGACATTTCGGAGAGGTTAACTGTCCGTCTTCAGGAGTTAAGAGTTGCAGAGGGTGCTCAGGATATATAGTTGAAGTGTGGACGTGCTAGTATCATAGGCGTCGGATGGTCGGCGGGGGTGGAGCTCTATTGTTGTAGCTGGGTGGGTGGTTGATTTGCGGGATAGTTGGGCATCGAATGCGGATGATGGTGAAATCGAGGCTGGTGGGGCTGGCGTACAGGCGGTGGTCTATTGTGGTCGTAGTGTCGTGGCTTTGGCGTGGCGTTTCTGGCGGGGTCGGAGGTTGTATCGGAAGGTGTTGGATTGAGTCGGCATAGCTGTCAGCTTGGTGGTGGGCTTGTTGTCTGGTGAGGTAACTAGATGTTGGAGGTTGTTTGGCACAGTTGAAGTGGAGGTGGCGGTGGTAGTCGAAGGCGATTGAGGTAGGGTTGGTTCGTTGTGGAGAATTGGGTTCCAGATACTGTTGTTGTAGAGTCCTGTGTGTTGGGGTACGGTGTTGTGTCGGTAGATTTCGATGGCTTCCCCAATCCGTCTTGAGTTCCAGTGGTGGATGGTCGTGATGAGGTGGCTGTTGTCCCAGTTGATTCGGTGGTTCTCCTGTTTGGGATGCTTGACAATGGCGGATTTGTCCCAGTTGCTGAATCATTGGCAGTTCTTGTGTTCCTTGAGTCTGGTGTTGAAGTTCCGGCCGGTTTCCCCAATGTACACTTTACCGCATTCATAAGGAATGCAGTAAACACCTGGTTACTTGTTGGTTGGGTTCCTGTCCTTGTGTGAGTAAAGGATTGAGTGTAGCTTGGTGGATGAGCGGTGTCTAACTTGACTGTTGGCCGATCGGAGGATGCGTTGTAGTTGGTGGGAGATCTTGCCGAAGTTGGGGAGTACAACTGTTGAAGGAGGGTTGGTAGTGGGAGCTCGGTCGTTGGTGTCGCTGTCGTTTGTTCTAGTTGAAGGAGGCTTGGTGTTGATGGTTTGGTGGGGGTACTGGTTGATGGTCGTGAGGGCTTGAGTGACTTGTCGGAGTTCTTGTGGTAGATGCTACTTGTCGCTGAGTTGGTAGGCTTGTACGATGAGGGTGTAGGGTACAGACTGCCAGATGGATGGGTGGTGGTGAGAGCGGTAGTGAAGATAGCGGTCGGTGTGGGTAGGCTTCCTGCAGACTTGATGAGATGGAAATCTGCTGGG